>VRLP01004293.1:15000-51048 GCA_009660295.1 Lophius piscatorius | reverse complement strand
GTGTGTGTGTGTGTGTGTGTGTGTGTGTGTGTGTGTGTGTGTGTGTGTGTGTGTGTGTGTGTGTGTGTGTGTGTGTGTGTGTGTGTGTGTGTGTGTGTGTGTGCGTCTATATGTGTGTGTGTGTGTGTGTGTGTGCGTCTGTGTGTGTGTGTGTTTGAGACAGAGTGTTTCAATCTCAGTCCGTTGTATTGAACCGCTTCAGACAACAATCATGAGGCGGTCCTTCCTCCAGCCCGAAGCCTTTAATCACTTCTAGACTGATGGAGACAGAAGAGGAAGAGGAAGAAGAAGAGTTCAGAGGAGGAGACTGAAATGAGAAAGAATAGTGGAAAGGTCAAAGGTCAAACAGCATAAATATGTGAGGATAGATTAATTCAAGGGTTTAGGTTTAACGCCTCAGCTACTGAGTGACTCATTTCACTGGAGATGAGTCCCTCAAGTCATTTAAGGGGAATCTTTTCATCATTTGGGAACAAGTCATTTTCTGTGGGTGGGAACACAATCTGATCTTGTGTGAGGGGGCCGGATTAGATCTTGTGAAAAAGAACAATTTACTCACTTGACAGCACAACTTATCACCGCGTGGGAACGAGATGATTGTCTGTTGCTCAGAGGTTATTATTCTCTGGAAACAAGTTTTTATCCTGTGGGGGGGGGGAAGCATGATTATCTTTTGGGACCTAATTATTATGTTGTGGAGAAAAGTAATTTTTCCCGCATAGCTATTATCGTGTGGGAATAATTTACCATCTTTAGGGAACAAGATAATGATCTTTTTTTAATAGGAAGTAATTTTGTGGAGACAATTTAGGATTGCGCATATGTTGTAATCTGGAGGGAACAAGTTTTTAACTCCTGGAAAAAGGTATTATCTTGTGGGAACAATATAAAAATGTTAGGAAACAACTTTTCATTCCGAGGGGAACTATATATAAAATTAAAGGAACAAGAAATACATTTTTTGTGCATTGATTATTGTTGATAATTGTCTTGTGGGAACAAGATATAAATGTAAGGGAACAGCTCATACGTTTTCAGAAACAAGATAATTGTCTTATGAGCGGAGGGTGTGATTTTATGAGAAGAGAGTTTATTGTTGTATGGGAACAAGTTGTAATCATGTTGAACAGCTTATTATCTCTAAGGATCAACGAGTTATCTTTACTAAAGAAGATTATTATTTTTTGTGTGTAAATTATTATCTTGTAAAATTCTTATGGCAACAATTTCTCTATTGTGAAGCAATGAGATAATTATCTTTTATTATCTTGTGGAAACAAGTTAGCCCTATCTCAAACAATTTAGCATAGTTAGGGAACAACTCATCATCTTTAGGGAACAAGATAATTATCCTATGTGCATAGGTTATTATTTTGTGGGAACAAATACTATATCATGTTGTAACAAGTCATATCTTGGTTTAACTTGTCATTTTTAGGGAACAAGATTATTATCCTTTGAGCTTAGGTCATTATATTGTTTGAACACTTTATTATTGTTAGGGAACAACCTTCCATCTTTAGGGAACAGGATAATTATCTTTTGTGCATAGGTTATTATCTTGTGGGAACAAATTCAATATCGTTTTGGTAACAAGTCATTATCTTGTGTTAACTTTTCATCTTCAGGGAACACGCTGATTATCCTTTGAGCTTAAGTCATTATATTAAACGAACATTGTATCTTTGTCAGGGTTCAACCGTCCATCTTTAGGGAACAAGATAATTATCTTTTGTGCATAGGTTATTATCTTGTGGGAACAAATTCAATATCGTTTGGTAACAAGTCATTATCTGGTGTGAACTTTTCATATTTAGGGAACACGCTGATTATCCTTTGAGAGTAGGTATTATATTGTAGGAAGAAGTCATTATCTTGTGTTAACTTGTCAACTTTAGGGAACAATATCATTATCCTTTGAGTGTAGGTCATTTATATTGTAGGAACGTTGCGTCATAATTAGGGAACAACCTGTCATCTTTAGGGAACAAGATTATTATCCTTTGTGGAAACAAGTTTTAATTCTTTAAGACCAAGTTTGTTCATGAGGGAACAAGTCTCTATGTTTTTGCTAATTAAGTTACTCTCTTGTGGGAACAGGTTCTAATCTTGAGGGAACAGCATATCGTCCCTTTATCTCTCTCTCGATGTACGAATACATTATCAGCGGTCGCAATGAGCAGTAATAACATGACAGCGTGACGGCGCCGATGGTTCGTCTTGTCTAACTTGAAGTGGACTCTTAAATTGTCAGCGATGGGCTGCAGGAGGAGGTTGGTGGTCGTAACGGTGTGTTGTGCTCCTGCAGGCAGGCTGAGGCCCATCTCCATGCCTGTGGAGTGTAATTGGGTGGGCGACTATGAAGACCCAGCCAAGCTGAACAGAGAGAGCCGCAGAGGTGAGCGCCGGCGTGTGGAGTCCATACCGTATGTTTGAAGCACCTCCTGAAGAGCCTGTTAGATTCACTTAAATGCTCCCCTCTCTGTGGGAGCGTTTGATGTTCAATGCTCCTCCATCGCTCCCCCTGATTCTCTGATTAGCATCACACAGGAACCGGAGGCGGAGGTACATAAAGAGGTAGACAGTCGGCACCAAAGCAGGGAAAATAAAGGCAGCCGGAGAAAAGAGAGAAAATATTGACCTCCACCTGAATCACTCACGCAGTTGCCATGACGACAGAAGCTCTCCTCAGTGTCTCGCTTTTCCTCTGGCCGCTGCCTAGCAACCGGGGAGGATGGAGCGGAGGAGACCTGAGTTTCCTCCTCGGTGGAGCGATGCGGAGGAAGTTGATGGAAAAGGTGGAGGAGGATAATCCTGTCACATGATCGATCAGATTTGCATACCAACATGTCGAGGATTACAAGCATTGAGTTCTGAGCTTAAAGCGGACACTCAAGCATCCCAGAATGCTTTGCATCTCTTCAGTTTATCTGATGGCGGCTTGATGATCAATTCACTCAACAGTCTGTTGGGTGATTCAAAGAACACCCTTGACCCATTCAGGGTTCATGCCGAACATGACACCAAAGGAGAGGGGAGGAGAACCCCTGGTCCAGTCGGACCTCACTGGAACAACTACATTCTCATTATAACAATTTATGTATATATGTATATTTATTTCGCAGAAGCCACTCTGCTGCGCTACGTTGGACTCTCCGGGATGGACGAGAGGACCGGTTCCGACGACTACTCCTCCCACACGGCTCGCCCAGGCAAACGGTCCAACGACACGGCCAAACGGGCCAAGAGGCGGAGCCATCACAGCCAAAGCCCCTCCCACTACGTCCTCCAGACAAATCAGAGAGATTCTCCTCCGAGAGACCCCGCCTCCATTTATCAAGTAAGTCAGCTATTACCTTTTTCATAATCCATTATTTTCAAACATTTGAACCACAATTTTCTGAAAGCAGCAGGAAACAGCTATGCTAGCTGTCAACACATTTATTCACCAACCTTCAAGGAGCCATTATGCAGATCTTGTCAGCTTCGGTTAAGCTAACTGTAGCTTGCCTGTCTTTATGCTATGCTAATGAAGCAGGACAATCCATACATTTTTTTCAGGATTCAGGAAATCCCCGTTATTACGCAAATACTGATGAACCATTACAGAAAAACAACAACAAACCAAACACATGCTAAGTCTAAGTCCAAACTGCTGTTTGTTACCTGAACAGTGTTATTAGAATAATTAATAACGTTAACGCCATAGCAGCTGACTGGATGGTTGAGAGACTAAAAACTCTAAATGCACCTCCGTCTGTAACGTTAGCTTATTTTACTGAGCTTGATTGGTTTAGATAAATGTTAAGTGAGTTGAGTGAGTGAGGAAAAACTACCAGAAATGGTTGTATTACTTCAATTTTCAACTGCTAGTGTTAGCTAAAATTAAGTTAGCAAGCATCGCAGAAACATCAGGAATGCTAACGTTACTGTTTGTTTCAGGTCCTACTAGTTGTGCTAAAAAAAAAGCAAAGCATTTTTGAGTTAGTTAGCAAGGCCGTGTTTTGTGGTAACCAAAAATGACAAGGTTAGCTCTTCAATCCCAGTGGTATTAGTTTGGTTAGCTAATGTTAAATTAGCTCAGGAGGCTGGTTTCGGGGGTAAATAGGGTGGTCATCCGTCAAATTGATATGAGAGAGAGAATTGTGAAAATTGTTGATGCTAAAATACATTTCCCTTCTTGGTGCCCCCCCGTCTCCTCTCCATCCACATTATCGGCACAATATCAAGATATTTGTTAAAAGAAAAGAAGTGATATTTGATTCCAGATCAAACCCAGATCCACACCATGATTTATGACATTTCCCAGAGTTCATCATCCTTTACTTTGTCCATTACTTCGTAGAAAAAATGCCGTTAGAGGGATGTGATCCCTTTAGTTATGACGATCCAATCAGCGTTGGGCGTTTTTATTCTGACTGGGCCCTTAAACCAGGTTTAATCAGATTATTACGGTCCCTGTAAACCCAGATCATATGTTTAGACTTTCCAGAAATATCTGGATGATTTATTTATGATTCCCTTGGAGTGGTGGTGGGGGTGGGGGGTGGCGGTGGGATCTGCTGTTTGTGAGACGAGCAGGATTCCAGCTGGAGTTGCAGGTCGCCGCCTCATGATTGCATCACGTATTTATGGTTATGAAACTCCCCTCCCCTCTTCCTGTGATGGGATTTGTTTCGACGCTCACAGAAAACATTTCCTCCTGTACCCTGATGAAAAACAGTGTCATCTGAGCGAATGCTGGCTCCTAATTACCGACACTGTCACTACGCTGTCATCCGTCCGTCGGAGCTCGCCGCTCTCAGATCCAGCCTCAGCTTGGCCGGCGGCGACCTGATCCACCTCGACAGCTTCTCTGTGGAAAATTTGTTTGCGTGTGCCTATTTTTGCTCGCTGTTCATGGGTGCTGAGATGGCAGATGGCGTGTCAGTGGGTGTGGGCGTGACCATGTCAGCTCTCCTGCCGGGCGTTGGGCTGAGAATGGCCGAGCTCCAGGTTCTAACATGTGTAATATGTCATGACATCATCATGACATTATCATGACTTCCGAGCTGGTGTGCCGGCCCTTCTGAGCAGAAGAGAGAGGTCAAGTGATAAAGACGGAGCTCATCGTTTTGCTCATTTTCACGTGCACTGATCAGCCATAACATTATAACCACTGACAACTGAAGTCAGAATTATGTTAATTACCCTGTTACCGTGGTTACCTGTCAGGTGGTGGGAAATATCAGGCAGCAGGTGAACATATTTCTGTCCTGAGTTTGGCTTTGACCAGGACCAGATTGTGATGGCCAGACGACTGCGTCAGAGGATCTCCAGAACTGCAGGTCTGCTTAGGTGTCCATGGTCTGCAGCGGTTGGTACCTACCAAAGTGGTCTAAGGAAGGACAGCAGGAGAACTGGCAACAGGGTCATAGATGTACAAGGCTTACGTGATGCATGTGGGGAGCAGAGGAAAGGCTGTGTTGTCTGACCCCACAGACGAGTAAGTGTAAAAAAAGTTAATGCTGGTTCTGATAAAAAGTTGTCAGAATACACAGGGACAATAACAAGGCATATTATGCAGGTGGTTATAATGTTATGGCTGAGTCAGTGCATCATCTTAAAGTTTCAGATTTTTAAAAATAAAAAAGTCTTTAGAAAATAAAAAAAGTGACCCTTTTATTTCTGCAGGTCTTGGCTGATGCTGGTTGTTTTTAAAGGTTTCTTCTGTGATAAAGTGGACCTGTGTGACCAGGAGCTGCTAATCTCAGAGCAGCAGCCTCTGAACAAACACTTTAAAACATGTAAAGAGTAAAAAGAAGTTATAGTTGGCCGTTTTCTGACTCGGACCTCCTCCTCCTCCTCCTCCTCCTCCTTCTTTATCCTTCATGTTTTTTCTCTCTCAAGCTTCTGTTTGGTCCCACCGACCCTAAACTCAATTCTGCCTTCCTCTCTCTGTCACCTGGGCGTCCCGTGGCTCCGCCCCTCCCTTCCCGTCCCTCTGTTCCATGTTTGGAAGTGTGAGAGTCGTCCGTGAGGTCGACTTCTCCGCCCTCGCCGTGTCTCTGTGAGAAAGAGATAATGAGAGTTTCTCTTTGTGTCTGCGCCTCGTTTCCTCCGCGCCCTACGATCTGTCATCTTTCATATCCCAGGATGCTTTGCAGCAAGCAAAGGCCACTGATTCATCCCGACAGTCGCTCACCCTGCTTCTTCTTCTCTGCTTTCCAGACATACCAACAGTCTTCCTCGCTGCAGAAGACCAGGAAGAAGAACAAAGGTAAGCAGCGGCGCCTGATGGTCACTTTAGGGTCAGAGTTCACTACGGTCCAACGCCATCCAGTTAGCCACGTTGTCTGTATATACCAATCAGCCATATTTACATTGCATTACATTATCACCACCTATCACACCTGCCTGGTTTTCCTGCGTCCAGCTTCAACTTCAGGACAAAATGTTCACTTACTGTCGAATAGATCCCACCCACTGACAGGTAACCCTGGTATGTTAGAATATCATGGCTGATTGGTCTATAAGTTCATGAAGCTGACGGCCAACATCGGGTAAAAGTCCAGATAATGTTGGGAGTTTAGAGTCCAACATCTTTCTGATGCTACGCTGATTACCTGTGTCGTCTAAAATAACGTTTGAGTGAATCTAGATCCGGTTCTTCACCTTGTACTGGTTCCCCCCGCCAACTAAATTGAATTGAAATCCGTTTCAGAACTTTCGTCATAGTTTTCTAACTAACATGCAACCAAGCAAATGTCGAGAAAGTCATAACCTTGGCAGAACGCCACCAGACATTTGAGTTTTTGCTTCCTGGCCGCTGACTCAGCGCTTCATGAAACCTGGTAGTTTAAACTAGCTTTACTTTATGTTCCCAAACATGGATAAAAGCCGCCGACAGTATCCCATAAATCCTGCTGCTTCCTCTCATTGTCCCCTTTCTGCTCTGCCCCTCGCCTCGTCCTCTCAACACACTAACGAGGATCAACACGTCGGAAGGGATCCTCTGGCCATCTGCCGACGCGAGAAGCTCAACAAAGCTTCAGCTCAGAAAAGCTTCGGCTCCATCTGCACACCTCAGGCGACGGCTGTATTTTCTTCACAGCCGTCGATAAGGAGGATTTATATTCTCCACACTGACGTCAACCAGGCGGTGAAATATTAGCTCGCTCCTTTGGGTCCAGTCTGAGGCCAGCTTCTATTCTCTGAACCTCAGAATGCTGATGGTATCAGGCACTGAAAAATAATAGGAAACAAAAGAGGAGCGCTGTTGTGTGGTACGTTTCCAGGAGGAGTGCTCTTTTGTTAAATATCTGGGAAAACCTCGTTTCCAGCTCTGTGAGCGAGAAGTTTAGCTGAACATGCCCTAAGAATAAATTGGATATTGAATTCCTCTTCTTAAAGTTGTTGGACTTTTGATTAAGCGAAAGTTTCTTGACGTTCCTCCGCTGGGAGCCCCCCCCCCCCGTTAATCTCTGACAAAGAGCCGCTCCGAACGGAAGCAGACAACTTTTCTTAAACAACTTCACTGCAGTGCAGTAAAACTCCAGATGCTGCACTTTTTATAGATTCATCAGGATGATGACATCATTTTTCACCACTATCCATCCCTTTCACCCTGCTGTGGTTGATTCTCCAGGACGAAGCCTGGCCTCCCTGAGCCGGAGGCGAGTTTCCTGCAAGGCGCTGGGCCGAGGCGACTGCGAGGGATGGCTGTGGAGGAAGAGGGACGCAAAGGGTTACTTTTCCCAGAAGTGGAAGAAGTACTGGTTTGTGCTGAAGGACAACTGCCTCTACTGGTACATCAATGAGGAGGTAGGTCTGTCTTTGAAGGCCTGAATCATACTCCGTGGTCCTGGACAGAGAGTCAGGTCTAAATCAAAGAGACAATGACTGATGACTGCTGTATCCAACCGGGATCCATCCGGGTTTTTCAAAGTTCTTTGGTGCTGTTCTGCTACCTTGAAGTCCGACTGCAGGCTAAAATACCAGAGTTGTAGGATGAGTCACGACAGAAACTTCGAGGCATAGTTCACTTTGTTTTTACTGTGATCAGGGTGAAATGTTTTGCAGAGATCTTGAAAAACTAAACTCAGTGCTTCGAGTCTTAAATACCCCGAAAGCCTCCAGCTGATGGGGCGACAGGCATCACCAGATCCTGTCGCCCCCCCCTGTCGCCCCACCAGCCCCTGTTCTCAAGGCTTTACCCCGAGTCCTGTCCCTTCATGTCGATCTAGTCCCACAACAAACAAGACGATGTACCCCATTCATTTTCTTTACCCGCCTACCTCGATCAGGGTCCCGGCTGGAGCCTACCCCCATCTTACATTGGTTGAGAGGCGGGGTCTACCCTGGACAAGTCACAGCTTTTTAGCCGTCTTTGAGCTAAACGCTCATGACATCATGCTAATTATGCTAGGAGTGCTACACAGATTACCTGGGATATTTTTAGCAGCTTAGTAGAATAACGCTAACTTTATAATGTATGTATAAACTATATATTCAGAAGATCCATGTGGATATTTCCTTTACTTTCTTTTTCATTTTCATCAAACTTGAAGAAGATTGTTTGAAATGAATGAACTACAGAATATAAATTGTGAATATATGAAATATTCCAGAAGCAAAAATCCAGCAGATTCAGCCTTTCCTGCTGTCCTTCAGCACCTCGTTGATTATTATATTATTATTTCTACATCCCTCTCTCTGCTCAGGATGAGAAGGCGGAGGGTTTCGTCAGTCTTCCAGAGTTCAAGATCGACCGGGCCGGCGAATGTCGCAAGAAGTTGTAAGTGCATGGAGGCCAATCTGAATATTTATGTGTCCGCTTGTCCTTTTGAACAGTGAACATCCTCTTCTGAATAAACGTTTGCCTCCCCCTCTCTCCCCCCGCATGTCTCTGCAGCGCTTTCAAAGCGTGTCACCCTAAGGTCAAGAGTTTCTACTTCGCAGCCGATGGAGTGGACGACATGAACAGGTAAAGCAGCGGCGGCTGTTAAACATGGAGGATGGGGTGAACTCCCTGCAGGTTGACAAGAGGACAGTTTCCTGTTTGCTCTCCTCCAGAGCCCAGAAGACATTTATATTTTATTGGATAATAAAGCAGACGGACGTTTTTTTTTATGAGGCAGGTGTTTGAGACTTGGTCTGCAATATATTCCTTCAGCAGTTTGAAGTTGAAACTGTGTGAAGGCTCTCCAAACTGTGTTTTACATAATATTCACTTAAAGGTGCAGTTCGTAAGACGAAAACTTGAGTTTTACTTACATTTAAAAAAAAGAATCTAGCTAAAAGTACTGACAGAATTTGGAGAAACAACAGATTGTTGATCGGGCATCCAGGTAATTAATGTTTAGCACTGTGCACTGAAGAACTGGCAAAACTAGGTAGAAATAAAATTCCGGGCATATTTTGAGTAAGAAGTTAAATGTAGTAGTTTAAAAATTACAAATAAAAAAAATGTTATTGGACTTTGAGCCCTTGATTTAGTATTCAAACCATGGGAATGGGTTTCGTCTGTCCGTGAATGGGTTTGTGTGTGTCTCACTCAAGTTTAAATAATTAAATAATAAATTCGATTAATAAAAGAAAAGAAAAAGAAAAAAAAAAACATATTAAAAATACAAGAAATGAATATTCTTGACCGATCTTGACTTTATTTGGCTGATTTAGAAAATGACTGCAGAAAAAAAAATCATCTTTGCTGGAGTTAAGGTCCTTCATTTGAAATATGAGCACATTAGAAACAACATGGAGGCTATATTGATGACTACGTCCTCTTGTGCCATAAATCCATGAATCTGAACTTGAACCTCCTTCCCACTGTCAGGTGGCTGAGTCGGCTAAATATGGCCGCCGTGGGTTACGCAGAGCGAGAGAGGATACGCCAGGAGCAAGGTGAGTGCCGTTCTGGTTCTGGTCTTCAAATATCAAACACCATAATGATGTGTGGTCGTATTCATGAGGTCCGAACGGCGTTTTTGTCCGTGTGTGTGTGTGTGTGTGTGTGTGCAGATTACTGGAGTGAGAGTGAACACGAGGAGGACACCACCTCCAGCCCCAAACAGGACAGTCCTCCACCTCCATACGATACCTACCCCCGGCCTCCATCAGTGAGTCACACACGCCACACTAACTGCCAGTCTGGACCTGAGGGAGTGGTGGAGCTAAAATCGCTGTAATTGCTGCAATAATTGGCGCTGATGCAGATTTACTCAACATTAGGTCGTCGGATTTTAAACCTGAGATGAAATTGAATAATTTATTTTCCCACAAAGCCTCATTTAATCTCCTCATCTTTGCCCTCTTTTCTCTCTCTCACGCACCCTGACCCCTCAATGAAATGGATCTGGCCTCCCTGCTGCACTGACTTCATCTCTCCTCTTCAGATGACGGCCTACCTGGAAGGCCGGACCACTCGCCTGTCCTCCACCGAGACGTCACGTTCGCGTTCCTCCCAGGAAGACTTCCTCTGTGGCGAGCCCCCCGCTGTGGCAGCTGAGCCGCAGTACCACCCCGGTCCTCTAGGGGGAGGCACCACGCACAGCGGGAGAAAACCAGGGAGCAGCAGCAGCAGTGATGTGCAGTACAGATGCGATCCGGTGGAGGTGAGTGAGAGTCTGTCCACAGCAAACATCTCAGCAGCTCCACGTCAATAATTACAATAATAATAATGATAATAATTATAACTCTTATTTATATAGCAGATCTAAAAACAAATGTTTACAAAATGCTTCAACAGAAAAGGCACAGAGCATCAAGCCACAAGGCCAATCGTGTTCGAGACTGAACGATCTTCAGATCTTAAAGACGAATATTTATCTCAGAAAAAGAGTTTAGTCTCCTCATAATACCGTGTGGTGATAAACTGTAGAAGAAGAAGAACGCTTCAATGGTTGCTTTGAGAAAATAAAGACAAGATTCTCATTTCTCCTGTTCCCATTGTGGGGATTGCGGGGTAGACGGTCGCCCCCTAGTGGTTATATTCTGTATAACTGTCTAATCCTGAGTTAGAATGAATATATTTCACATTTTTTTCCAAAAACCGGAAAACCATAAACATGACCAAAGAAACTTTCTGTTTGTCCATTTCTGTTCCCTGCAGTATCGGTCCAGTCCTGCAGGGGGCAGCAGTGAGACGGGGTCTCCGGGTCGATCCTCCTCATCTCAGAGACGTTCCTGGCAGGACCTGATTGAGACCCCGCTGACTGAGGCTGGTTTACACTACCTACAAACCGGACCACTAGGTAACCCGGTGCTCCACGGGTCCAACCTGCTGATGATCAGCCGCTCTTGCAGCGCCGATACATCCGGCCCACAGCGCCACGAATAAAAACCTTGGTCTTCATCAGATCACTTCCCTTGGATAGTTTACACTCATGAATGTTTTTACGTGAATAAGTCTGGAGAGATCACATTTTTGGGATTTTATTTTCACACATGCGTCACTACTTTACGATCATGTGTGAATCTTTATGCAGTCGACGTTCATAAATATGACGTCTGCTCCCCACAGAGGACGCGGTCTTCGCTGAGCCCGGTACCGGCGGCGGGTCTATGATGGCAGGGGGCGTCTACACTCTCCCTGCTCAGAGGAACGTCCCGTTGCCCATGGCGATGCAGAGGCTGATCCCTATGGCAACCCAGGGAGGGAAACCCCGCAGCTTCACGCTGCCACGAGACAGCAACCTCCACACGCTGCTCACGCCTCCCGCCAGAGAAGAACAGCAAACACGCAACGGTGAGTTCACAAACACGGAGCAGCGGCGGTGGAATATGTGGGGGGGGCGAACGGAAAGCTGAACAAACAGCCAGAGGGGAGTGGGAAAAAAATAATATATGTTCCAGACGTCAGAAGGCGGCTGATGAGAGCATGATCTGAGCGCGACAGGGACACGAGGCATTTAATTATTAATGTAATTAACATGAAGTTAATCTTCCTCTTTCTATGCGTCGTATAGAGGACGTAAAAGTGATGACATCCCCGGGGCTGATGGGAAACGGAGGAGAGGCTCATTCACAGCCCTGCTCTGACTGACAGTAGTCATATTGGAGGGTTGAGGTGTGAGTTACTGTCCTCTAGTGGTTGATCAGAGACATGACATGGAGGGTTTAAATAAGAGCCGGACCACCAGGTTCCCGTTTTTAAGACCTGTTCAAATAAACCGGTCCCCCCAGTCTGTCCACGGGCAGCCTGGAAACTGTCTGACCAGCACATGACCTGTACTCTGGGCGCCAGCCTTCACCCTCCAGCACATGTCATGAGCCATAACATTATAACCACTGTCAGGTGGAATAACACAGATTATCTTGTTACCATGGTAACGCGTCAGTGGGCGGGATCTATTGGTCAGAAAGGGAACATTTTTGTCCTGAAGGTCATTTATGGGTTTTCATTCACATATATATATATATATATATATATATATATAAATATATGTATACATACACTGTTTAAACATATACACATTAAAAGTCTAAGCAAATGTTCTGTATACAGTATTCCATCCTCATTTACAGCTTTATACTTTTTATACTTTATACATTTGTTGAGCCTCTTATTTACACAAACCGCTGAAGAACGTCATGCTGGTTTTAAAAGAGTGATGTCACAGTATCAGACAGGTAGTTCTAATGTTATGGCTGGTCATGTAGAGTACCAAAATGTTGGGTCCCGTGTTTCAAAACCTTCCGATGTTTAACGTGTTGCTGGCCTTTATTTATATACAGCAATATTGTTTTATACGATACTGATACTTTATAATTATTTATTTTATTTTTCTGGATGTTACTGATAATGAAGGAATGACATCAGCCACAACATTAAAACCACCTGTCCAACATTCCCCTCCTCTGCTTGTGTGACTTTAATAAGCAGACAATATAAAGGGGCTCACAATGAAGGGACCGTTTTACAGTATTGGACCTCCTCCTGGATTCTGTGACTCAGGTTCAAACCGTCTGATCTTCAACTAAATTTCACATAAAAAACCCCCCAAAAAAACATGAGTAAACAAAAAATACAGGTTTCATTTTTTGATGAAAGGTTTATCTAATACCAGTGTGAAAAAGTATTGACCTCCCTGACCTGAGGAGATCAGAATCTGACATCGCTGTGGTGGACTTTTGGCCCACTCGTCTCTCCAGAACTGCTTTGGTGCAGCCACATTGGAGGGGTTGCGAGCAAGAACTGATCTTCTCTGATCAACCACATCATCTCAGTGACTGATGACCCGACATTCTCCTACAGAATCCACTGGTGGAGAGTGTTATCATAGTTCAGGTGGTCAAGTCTGCCTTCATGGTGGTTGTGGTTCTGTTCAAATGTTGGCGGTTCTGGAGCGAAGTGACTGTCTGTCTGTCTGTCTGTCTGTCTGTCTGTCTGACTGTGTGAAGGCGGCAGTGAAGGAGCATCGCTGGGCGACCTGTTTCGGGCCTGTGAGCAGGGCGGGGTTTGTCCCCTCGGCCGCGGGTCGGACGGCAAAGATCAGTCGGAGTTCAGGCAGTCCTTCCTCAGACGGGCCGCCGACCCACAGCTCAACGAGCGCCTGCACCGCCTCCGCATTCTGACGTCCACGCTGAAGGTTAGTTCACAGGAACACACACACATGAAATACATAAACATGAATGTGAACACAGCAGTGTGTGTTTATCAGAGAGTGTGTGTCAATCAGAGAGTGTGTGTCAATCAGAGAGTGTGTGTCAATCAGAGAGTGTGTGTTTATCAGAGAGTGTGTGTTTATCAGAGACACACACGCATGAAAACACATACACAAAAATGTTTGGTTTGCATAAGTAGTTATTTAAAGAGACAGTTCGCCACAAAATCCAAATATGCATGTTACCTCTTACTTATAGTTCTACATGATCAGCCATAACATTAGAACCACCCACCAAATAATGTGTGGGCCCCCCAGAGAACGGTTCTGCAGGGACCTGTGGGCTCGTACGCCTTACTATCAGGAACTAATACAAACTTCTTCATCAGAGGGACTCTGTCCTCTGCTAAAAGCACCCATGATAGACCTGTCAGCTTCAGAACGGGACCACAGAGCAGTAGAAGAAGGAGGCTTTGTCTGATGAATCATATTCTCTTTTACACTATGTGGACGGATGGGTGCTGTTTTCAAAGTGTCATGCTTTGGATCATGTTTGATACGGAGCTCCTACCTAAACATTTTGGAAGATCTTCGTTGTACCGGTACAGTGGCCTCTTCCAGGGAGATGATGCTCCCTGACTCAGTGCTTGGATGCTTCAGGGATGGTCTGAGGAACACAACAACCTGTTGAAGGTGCTGACCCGGTCCTATCCAGCCTCTTTGGAATATTCTGGACTAACAAGTCTTATCTATGGAGGCTCTATCTCGCAACGTCTTGGTACCAGATACTACATCAGAACCTTCAGAGGTCTGCTGGAGTTCAGGCCTCCAGGATCAGAGCTGTTTTGGATGCAAAAAGGGGACCTACACATTACCAGTCAGGTGGTTATAATGTTCTGGCTGATCAGTTTATACATAGATTCATATGGAAATATAATTTCACAAACAAATACCCTGTGGTTGTAACGACTACACAGGTATTCACTGAATGTAAACACATCTCTGGCTATTTTGAGCCTGAACAGAACCGGGATTATTGTAAATCTAACGGATCAGAACAGGATAACTCCTCACATGTCAATCAAATCCAACTGTTCCAGCAGAAGATGAAAAATGCATGGTTCTCGGCTCATTGGGTTCCAATAATCTCCTGCGCACTTGAATGCACCGCTGAAGTGATGAAATGGATCTATTTTTGCAGTAACACACACACACACACACACACACACACACACACACACACACACACACACACACACACACACATGCTGGAGAGTGTGTCTTCTGTGGCGTCATCTGTCCCCGTCTGTCTCAGAGTCTTTTCCTCGCTGCTTTGTGAAGCAGCCATCTGTGTGTCGGCGCTGTACGAGCAGCGGTCATGTTTCTGGGCCGGGCGCCTGGAACTTTCTTTCTTTTTGTCTCGAGCTTCCTCCATGTGTGTGTGTGTGTGTGTGTGTATGTGTTTGTTTGGGTGGTGATGGTTGGCGAGGGCGCGGGGGGCAGTGTTGTTTGTGCGTGTAGCTTTCGCAGCTCCTCTGGGGGGTCCGTGGCTTTGGCTGGTGGAGGTTGGGTGGAGGAGCTTCCATGTTTGTTCCCTGTCTCTTAAAGGAATACACCAAGTTTAAACCAAATACAAATGTCTCAAACGACAAAAAACGACCTGACCCAGGTGCTTTTACCCATAATTCCATTGGCGTGGGAGTGATGAGGAGATCATGACTGAATTTTCTTTTTTGGTTGAACCGGTCCTTAAAGGATTCATATCTAAACTCAGCATTCCTTCAGGCACAACTTCTCAACCCGCTTATAAAATGCAGTCTGGGAAAACCAGGATAACCTTCAACCCCAACAACCCCAAGATAACATTTCATGTAAAATGTTGGCCAAAGCAGAATGTAATTGAATTCAGCACAAAGACATTTCATGTTCTGTGTGATCAACCTTTTATGAATCGACCCGAGTCTGATGCCTTCAACACGTCTGAAGAAAGTTAGGACCTGGTTGTGGTCACTATCGTTTGACCCGACTCTTTCTTTAACAACACTCAAGATTCAAGAAGGACACTAATTGTTGATGTCTTTAAGGGGAATTTTGTCCCATTCTTGTTTGAGCTACGACTCTGGAAACGTTCTCAGCAGGCCAGTCTACTACCCATGCTCTTTAACTCCAAAGACATGATGTTTAAAGGCGGTGGAATGTCGCTTCGTCCTCTTGCTGGAATAAGTTCCCCGAAGAGAACCTTGTCTGGATGTTAGCATATGTTGTTCCCAAACCTCCATGGACCTTTAAGCATTAATGTAGCCATCACAGATGTAGAGGTCATCCATTCAATATGGGGTTAACACTCCATCATACCATCGCAGATGTAACAGGTACCCATTCCATGGGGGGTTAACACTCCAGCATACCATCACAGGTGTAACAGGTACCCATTCCATGGGGTTAACACTCCCCCATACTATCACAGATTTAACAGGTACCCATTCCATGGGGGGTTAACACTCCCCCATACTATCACAGATTTAACAGGTACCCATTCCCTGGGGGTTTACACCTGCTTATACTATCACAGATGTAACAGGTACCCATTCCCTGGGGGTTAACACCTGCTTATACTATCACAGATGTAACAGGTACCCATTCCATGAAGCTTGACTGAAAGATTGAAGGATACAAGCAGCTACCGAAAATGTTGTCTTTGTGCTGCTTTCAGGACATCAGAAAATCAGGTTCTGCTTTGCTAATGTTTTACTGAGCGCCCCAACTTTTATTGTAATCAGGATTTTATCAATAAAAGATGGTCTTGGAGATAAATCTCAACTCAACTCAAACTTAGTGTATCCCCTTAAGTGTGTGTCTTGCTTCTCGTTTGTCTGCGTTTTAGGCTACGTGGTTTTAAAGTCTAAAAAGTGATGGCGCCCCGCCTCCTGTGTTTCTGCATCCCCCCATAGGACAGGGAGGGGGAGCTAGCGCTGATTGACAAGCTGTTGACCAATCCCCAGCTGTCCTCCACTGAGTTCCAGGAGTGGAAACGAGTCTATCAGGAGCTGTTCTCAGAGCTGGACTCGGCCGCCGAGTCCGACCCCGGCCCGCCCCTCACGCCGTCTCTCGCTCACACGCACTCCTACATCGAGACCCACGTCTGACCAGTGATTGCATCCTCCAAACTCTGGAAGGTTCCTAATCAGGGATGGACCTCACGTCCTGAATCGCTTCTAGCAGCCGCAGAGTTCAAGTGCGAAGAGACCGCTAGCGCAAAGAGACGCTTGGCGCTAACGTCACATCAAGCTACGGGCCGATCGGTTTGGTCTCAGAGGCGCACAATTTACTCTCTCTTAAGTATTACATGTCGGCTTTTGTGCTCCTTCATGGTCATCTAGCATAACCTGGACATTGAGGGAGATTTTAGCGTAGAACCTTCTGTTGACAGTGCTTCATCCCGCTTGTCGTGGCATGTTTACAGCGTCTCGTAGACAGACTTATAGCCACGGTCACATGTTTAGCGCGTTGTACAGCCTTCCACCTGACTTCCACGATGATATTTCCTGTACAGTGAGAGCGGCAGCCGAGAAAATATCATATTTTTTAACTCAACGACTCCCAGTTTGTAGTTTGAGAGACTCCT
Organism: Lophius piscatorius; assembly: GCA_009660295.1. Lineage (NCBI taxonomy): Eukaryota > Metazoa > Chordata > Actinopteri > Lophiiformes > Lophiidae > Lophius > Lophius piscatorius. The sequence goes on along the minus strand of VRLP01004293.1, from coordinate 33,837 downwards.
GTTGGAGCTGGTTGGATAGAATGTGCTGGGCTGGACCTGAAGCATCCACACTGGAGCAGTAGGAGCCATTAGAAGGAAAAGTCCACCCTGAAAACACTGACGGCGCTTTCACACCTGAAGGTCCGGCCGATGGACCAAGGTCCAGGTTCTTGCTCCATTTTAGCCGTTTTGTTTCGGTTCCTGACGTACCTTCTTCCCTTTGTGATCACCTATGTGGGCGTTAACTTTTGATTTTCCCGTTGGACCATATCACCATTAAATACCTCACCTGTTCCCTTCCCTTCCCATAATTGGTCCAACCATCCAGATCCAGAAGGAGACAACCGCTCTTAATTAGACCAGAACTCAACTGTTTGAACTGGACCTTGGTCTGAGGGAGGTTTCACAAATGCGACTTTGGCCCACATCAACCCGAAAAGTCAAAGTCTGGACCAAATTACACAAGTATAAAATGCGCCTTCCTGGAATTTTCCCTGGCCCAATCTCAATCCCTCCCCAAAAATGGTGGATGTAAATCTATAACTTTTTGAATGACAAACAAAAACAAACTTTGACATTTAGAATCTTCGGATCAAACTGATGGATCCGGACCGAACATTGGAGGTGTGAAAGCGACCTTACACAACTTAAACGGCTACATGATCTCATGGGGTAAATAACCCACCACTCTATAACAAAAGACCTGTCCATCAGGAAACCGGCTTCTTGCCCAATGTCGGCGGGGATAGGCTCCACCCCCCAGAGACCCTGAACAGGATCAGTGGTTACCTGGACCTCTAAATCCTCAGGGTCTGAGGCTACGGCGTCACGAACCCTTACCCTTTATATGCCAAATTAAATTATGTTAACTTACCAATGATGGATTTGTCATGTTTTAGCCCTATGACACCCTGAACCCAAAAACAGAAAGGGTGAGGGTTGAGGACGCCAGAGGGCGACGGGTCAATTCCTCTGACAAAGGGGAAATTCAGTCATTATCTACTCACTCCCATGCCGATAGAAAGAAGAACGGAGTTGCAACATTCTCCTGAACAACGGCAGAGGATTGGAACATGGAGCGATCATGATATTGCAATTTGTTGCCCAACTTTTCTAAACAAATTTGTAATGGAGCTCACCTACAGAGGAGCTCCTCTTGGTTCAAAACAATGTGACGTGTATCGATGGTGTTTGTACGGGTGGATTTTTCCCCAGAGGTTCGCTGCCCACCACAGAGAGAATATCAGGATATATTTGCCTCAGAATTTAAAAATGGATCAAATAGAAATATAACGGTTTGTTGTTTGTTCGCTGCTGCCAAATGACTTCCCTTCTCCTAAACCTGTGAAGCCATGGGTCCGAACGCTCGCTGTACGCTGCTGCCTGTGGTTTCCCTCTCTTACGTTTGTGTTTGAATCGTTAGAAACGGTAGATCTCTATTTACAGGAAGCAAACTAAGTATGACCATGTTCTACAATCCTGCTGGATCTTCTTTTGGAGTAAAGATTGTTTAATGTTCAAACTTTGAAATGATGGTATTTATTTACGTAATGACTCTACGTGGTTTTGTTGGAGGGGCGGATCAATAAAGTGTGGTCGTTTGGATGGAGGTGTGTTTGTTTTCTTTTTGGTTGATGGTGACAAATGAGAGGAGAGGAATATTGGTATCATCTGATGACCAGTGTCGGTTAAAACCGTTTAAAGTCCTTTAACGAACATTTTAAGTCTGTATTTCTTATTGAAAAGTGGGACTGAACCGGCTTCTAATGCGACCCAGTTGGAGCATGTATGCTAAAGAGTAAGGGGCCAACGATGGAGCCTTGGGGGACACCACAGGTCAAAGGTGCCACAGAGGAGGAGACAGTAACTATGTCTATTGAGAAAGTTCTGGATTCTGCCCGGCTCAGTTTGAGATCACAGCACCACAAAGTCATTCCCGTGTTTGGGTCGGAAGTCTGGCAACACTTAAAAAACTGACTCTGACCATTCCATCCACACAAACCGATGAACACGAGTGAAAACAAAACCTTTATGGAGACATACTAGAAACAAAAAACAAAATCTATTCGGCTGAGGTTGAAATTACATTAAGAAAATGCGATAAACTCCACTGAAGGGAACAAACATCGTTAGAAAAACATCTAATCCTACCTGAGCGATGGTGGAGAGCCTGTAAACATCCGCATCAACTTTTCTTGTACTGGGTTTCTATCATGCAGCAGGACATAAAAGGAAAATGAAGGTTTTAACCTGACATGAACACGAGATGCTTTTATGTTCTGATCACTCACTTTATTCAAATAAAGACAAAATAAAAAAGACGCCAGAGTTCGTTTCACACTTCAGAATTATTGGTTTCTTGAAGCGGTTGAATAAATAATGGAGTTGTGATGTTTTTTGCAGTGGCTGAATGATGAGTCATCTGTATTTATAACTTGATGATGTTTACCAATCGGAATGTTTCTTAGTAAAACGTTGAAAACGTTAAATTCCAACAATCACCGTACATTAAAAGTCCAAACAACATGACCTGAATATTAAATATTTTAAGGTGCCTGTACCTACATATTGTTGTTCAATTGTCCCAAGTTGATTGTCAAACCAAACATCAGCCATAACATTATAACCACCTGCCTAAGTATTGACTCTGACTGTTCTTCCTTCGACCATTATGGGATCTACTGACCACTGCAGACAAGAAAACCCAAGATCCTTGGACCCACTCATCTAGCCGTCACAATTTGATCAGATCCTTATCTTTGTCCATTTTCCCTGCTTCCAACATCAACTTCAGGACCAAAGGTTCACTTGCCGCCATATATATCCTCCCAACTGACAAGTAACCATGGTAATAAAAAACACCTGTCAGTGGTTATAATGTTATGGCTGGTGTTATAGTGTTATAGTAAAACATGCTGAAACTAGAATGGAAATCTAGCATATGTCTTCCAAGGTGAAACAACCCCGCATATGTCCATTTAGCTTCTTAAACCCTCCAAGACGTTTTTCGAAAAACTTCTTCCTTAATTTTTGCAAAATTATGAAAAATGTGGAAAAAATGAGTTAAAAATTTTAAAGAAAGTTGTAAAAAATACCTGGATCGGTCCCCTTATATGCATCGTTTTCCTGCCACATTGTTTAAGGTTGTTCTTTCTGAAATTTAATGTTGGGGGATAACAAAATAATAATAATAACAAAATAATATAATATAATGTAATATTAATGCAAATAGCAGCATAAATATATCTTATAATATAAGTAAATATAAGAAAAAAGTCTTTGAAAAACTGAGTCCAGCAGGTCAGCTCTAAGTTCTATCACTCACACCACTTCCTGCTGAACGCCTAATGGATGAAGGTTTGACCCTCGTCATCCGTTCTCTCGTCCCTGCGGATGAACGGGTGAGAAAAGGTCAGACTTTATTTTTTAGAACACCTCAATTATTAATGTCACACAAAAGGAATTAAAACCACAACTTCTATAAAATATTCAGCTCTTCTACCTCACTTCCTGTCGACATCCTCAGGGTGAACCCTCCGGGAGGTCCAGTCCAACAACCTTCCTCCTCTAGACTTCATCATCCCTCCTCTCACACACAACAAGACATACCAGCCCCCATAGTAGCTTAGCTTGATAATCAAGAATGCTAACAAGGAAAAACTGCTATTAGAATAGTTTAGCTTGCGAATAAAGAATGTTCACAAGGAGAAAACTTTCAACTAGAATAGCTTAGATAAGCAATAAAGATGCTAAGAAGGGGGGAAAATGCTATTAGAATAGCTTAGCTTGGTATAAAGAGTGCTAACAAGTAACATCAGCCGACAATAAATAATATTTCCTGTCTATTACACTCAAGAATTAAATAAATGGTATGATGGGGGAGATGGGGGAGGGGTATATTAGGAGATGATATGATGCTAAGCTAACCATCCCTGATATTAGCGTTATTAACTGACATACTTTTATGTGGAATCCGTGGTCTGATATAATTCTCAACAAATAATATTTCTTTAAATTACATTTGAAGATCTTAAAAGTGCTTGTTTAAATATTTTCCTATATGAGTAGATCTTTTTTTCCCATCATGCACCTGAAACCTTATTATTTGACGGCTATTGCACAAATTTTTTTTTTTTTTTAACATGACACATACCCAAAAGTTTTAGTTCCCTAAAAAAACGACAAAATTAGATTTTCTCAGACAGAAGATGAGATATTGTAACTTATGAGGGTTCTAGTCTGGAAGCGGCAGCAGCGTGGCCTCGGTCCCGGTCAGCGGTCTGGGTAGCTGACAGATCTCCCTCCAGCGGTCTCCCTTTGTATCGTACTCCAACACGCTCTTCACGATCACCTCCTCCCCGTCGCTCCACCTTCTCCCGCCGAACACCAGCAGATTCCCGGACTGTGTGGAAACCATCCCGTAGTTGAAGGAGCCGGTGAGAAGCGGCCGGAGGCGGGTCCAGTGGTCCGCTTGCGAGTCGTACCTTTCGATATCGCAGAAAGGCTCGTACATCCCCAACAGGGCGTAGATGTGACCGTTGGCGGTCGCCAGACGGTGACTGAACCTGGCGATGGACATGGAGGCTCGCTTCTCCCAGACTCTCCCTTTGAGGTCCCAGAACAGGAAGTTGCTGCTGCTTTCAGTCTCGCTTCGATTCTCGCCATGGATGCTGCCCGGCAGACCACCTGACACGTAAACGCTGCTGTCGAGCACAGCAGAGGCGTGGCCATACAGTGGGCGTGGCATTGCTGCACCTCTCCTCCATGCTGCCTCAGCCAAGTCGTAAAATTCAACCGAAGCTACTGAGGTGTAGCTTTTGGCGTTTTGTCCGGCGTGCCGACCGCCGATGGCATAAATCACATCCTCCACCACGCAGCAGGTGAACTGAGCGCGCCTCTCCAGCATGGACGCCACCTTCTCCCACAGGTCAAAGCGAGGGTCGTACCGCCACACCAGGTTAGATGTGGTAACAATGATGGACTTTTTCCCATCCTTGTCGCCCTCCTTCACTTCCTCTCCTCCAATCAGAAAGAGGAACCCGCCCACTGAGCACACGCAGTGGTTTCTCAGTCGCAGTGGGAGACTGGAGCTCAGAGACGTAAACTTCCTGCTTTTAAGATCAAATGCCAACATCTGCTGCTCCGGCCAATCGGTGTTGGATCCCCCGCCCACTAGCAGCACCCGATGGGGCGACACCCTGAGCGTCGACTGTCTGCTCTGTCTGATTGGCTGAGCTGAGCCCAGCCTGTGGTACTCCAATGCCCGGGTCAGCTGACTTCGGATCAGAGGCGTTGCCATGGCTTTGTGGGCGTGGCTTAGATCTGTGAGGTCAGAAGGATTCACCAATCCAAAGCGTAGGCGACTGAGCAGAAGATTTGACTTGAGCAGGGGGAGGGGCCCGTTCTCGTTCAGCCATTCCAGAGCCAGCTTTATTAGTTCTGCCTCCTTGATGCCAGGAATCTCATCAGCATCCAGCACCACCATCAGGGATTGGATATTCAGCCCCAGGAGGTCATTTCTATTCTCCTGCAGCAACGTCCTCATCTCCATGGCGATGGTTTGATCGGCAGCTTCAAGTGCATTTGCGAGGGCGTGATGCTCAGCCAGGTTGGCATAGCAACAGCAGTTTTCAGCGCTCAAACCATCAATGATGAAGCGCTCGCATATCGACACAGCCGGCTCCACCTGCAAGTACCTGGCCGCCTCCAAGACGACAGGAAGTGCAGGAGGTGAAACGTTGAGCCAGCCGGAGTACAGGAAGTCCAGGATGGCGTCTAAGCCTTCAGGCGTTAGCACCGGAAGGCTAATAGAGCCTGCAGATCTCTCCGCAGTATTCTCCCCAAACAGAGCCCAAAAATACTCACTGGAGCTGGCCAAGAGGGCGCGATGACACGGGAAGGACACACCGCCGGCCTCCAGGACCACATCACACATCTTACTCTGGGAGCGAAGCCGCTGGAACCCGGAGAGGAGTCCGGTTCTCTGGGAGGAACTGTATAGGAGGGAGTAGCTATCCATCCAAAAGACAGAAAGGATTGGAGAGGATGAGGAAGCAGGACTGAGACAGGAAGCGGAAGAAAATCAGCAAAGATGCCCGAAGAGGTCGTAGGGGAGGAAGATGAAAGCCTGCTGAAAGCAGGAAATGAGGGGAACGTCTCCTTAGTCGAGGTCCCTCCGTCTGTTTTTGTCTGCAGCGGCGGTCATGTGACACCATGATAGAAGGTTATCAACTGCCCCCTACATAGACAAACACCATCCTCCACACCGCCACCCCCCTCCGCCCCCCGTAAACCGGGTCAGTCCCAAAGCCTCCTGTCTGTTCCTGTGATGTTGACTTTGTGTTTGTCCGATGCCCTTTCCTCGGCGTCCAGGAGGGAGTATCAGCTGAGTGCATGGATCCGACAACCCGGCAGGAGATGGATCACACACACACACACACACACACACACACACACACACACACACACACACACACACACACACAAACACACACTCACACACACACACACACACACTCACACACACTCACACACACACACACACACACACACTCACACACACACACACACAAACACACACTCACACACACACACACTCACACACACACACACACACTCACAGAGGGAGGCTGCTTCATAATGTCTATCCCGGTTGATGAACTCATGGGTAAATACAGCTGCTGTAGTTTGCGACCCAAGATTCCAGAGTACGGCTGCTGTGGCACCGATCTGAGGCCCAGAATAGAACGGCGGGCACAGCGTGAGGTTCACGCGTTAAAGCCAGGCTGTCAAAAGCATTTTATATGTGTCAAAAGCATTTTGGTTTGACAGTAACCCATGCTGCTCCATAACTCAAAGACAAAAACAGGCGAGGTCCTCCGCTGTGTCTGAGCGGCTGGGTGGAGATCAAAATCTAGAAAGGGTGACGAGGTGAAATAAACTGTTATTAAATTTCAGGGGTGGTAAAAATCATTTTTGAATCTTCTCTGGAACAAATACATTATAGAATTTCAGATTGTGCTTCAACAACGACACCCATAGGGCAGGTAAGGGGAAAGGCAATCTGAGTGAAGCCGTGGTGGAGGGCATGGGAGGACAGACTTCTCTCTGTTCCTCTGGAGGCGGGGCTTACTCGATCAATTTAATGGATTTCAATCTGCTTCTTTTTTTTTGTGCTGATCTGCTTTTGGCCAAAACACAAGAAGTGATGCTCCAAAGGAGGTCGTCCTCCCTAACCAATCAACAACCAGAATACAAGATTGACACGATGTTGGTCCAATGAGAATATCCACATTTCCTCCACAGTTCTCCACCACCGTGAGGCGCTAGAGTGTGACGTACTGGTGGTAAAAGAGAGATGATTTATCGACAACTAGTTTCAAATAGAACAAAAAAGTATAATTTATTACTCCAAATAATTAAATTACATTAGTTCAGCTTTAGTAGTTAGCTTAGCAGTTAGCTAAAAGTCCTGACAAACTCACCAGCGAGGATGGATTTGGAGTTTTATTTTTGGGTGTGTTTATCAGGTTACAGGTGAATTTCAAACATTTGCTGTAAAAATATCTACTTTGAACATATTTTAATGTAATTATTATTATATATTTTATTGATGCTTTTATCTGCTTTTACCTTTTAGCACTTTGAGATTTGACCCAAATGTAAAGTGCCTTATAAATTAAATGTATCATCCTTATTATTATTATCATTATTATTATTTAATCAGGAATATCAAGAATAATTGCTTACTGTAGTTAAAGAAAGCCTTCATTCCTGACTTATTAAGAAACCCCCCCCCCCCTCAGGCACTGATGATTGTATGCCCTTTAAAACTGAAAAATAGAGATAATGTTTGTATTCCAGAAAATAAAATGTCACTTTTTTCAACTTATATGGTCCTTAATGACATAATAAATATATTACTGTATATAATATAATAGTAGGTTTCTACGTTTTTATTATTCCAAGAATTCATCCATCATTATTTTTACTGCAGTGAAACACACACACACACACACACCAAAAGAACAAGTTATGTCTCATATTTAGTTTTTTTTACAGTGTGAGGAGTGTATGGTAAAAGTGATGTACTGTGTGAGGGCTCCACTGTCAAACAAACAACATTTGTTTATTAGTCCTTCAAAAACTAGTGCAGAGTTCATGTAGCGGTGAGTTATGACAGGAGCTCTTAGGAGATGCTGCCTCATACTCAGAGGAGTGTGTGTGTGTGTGTGTGTGTGTGTGTGTGAGTCTGTGTGAGTCTATGTGTGTGTGTGTGTGTGAGTCTGTGTGAGTGTGTGGACTTATGTGAGATTGAGTGTGTGCGCGTGTAACTGTGGGTGTGAGGGTGTGTATGTGTGTGTGCCTGTGTGTGCGTGCTTATGTTTGTGTGTGTGTGTGTGCGTGAGAGTGTGAGTCTGTGTGAGTGTGTGCGCCTATGTGAGATTGAGTGTGTGTGTGTAACTGTGGGTGTGAGGGTGTGTCTGTGTGAACGTGTGTGCGTATGTTTGTGTATGTGTGTGTGTGTGTAACTGTTGGTGTGAGGGCGTGTACGTGTGTGAGCGTGTGTGCGTGCATATGCTTGCGTGTGTGTGTGTAAGTGTGTGTGTGTGTTTTGGAGGTCTTACACTTGTCCAAAATTCTACACCCAGAGTGAATAAAGTTTTTGATGTTTCCCACATGAGGTCAGATCCTTTCATGTGGTCGTTAAACCCCTCTTGGCGGAACGACCTGACGGCGGCTAAACTTAGCTACAGCTGCTGCATGTGTGTATGTGTGTGTCTCTGTTTCTGTGTGTGTGTGTTTCTGTGTGTGTTTGTATCTGTGTGTATTTGTGTGTGTGTGAGGGGACGCGTGATGCGATGATGTATGTGTGCCGTAATGGCGGGGAGATGTGGGTGGTGTCTGGGTGGGTGGTGTTTTGGATCCATTCCCAGCTGGATCAGGAGGTTTAGGTCACGATTAAAGTGACTTCACAAACAAAGACCCCTAAAACCAAATAATACCCACTAACCTGTGGGCTTTAGTTCTAATCTAGGCTTCTAGTTCTTCTTAAATTCAGACTTTAAAGGAGATCACGCATCATGTTTTCATTCTTGAGCAATAATCTGAGCTGAAAAGTTGAATTCAAATGACTGATCTCCTCTGACAACACATCTGAAATAATATCTATATATATAGCAGCAGATTAATTCATAATAAATCTCTGGATCTCAGATTAAATAGCTGGAGGAGCGGAGCTGCAATCACCGGCCCACAGTAAGAACCGCTGCAGCACATCCAAGAGTAATCTTCACTGCTCCCGTTTCCTTCATCATCATCTGCAGGGCGATAGAATCCCACGTCTAACAACCGGGAGCAGGAATCAACAACAAGATCCAGTTTGTGTCGGAGTGGCGCCTCTAGAGATTCTGATGACTCATGACATTATTGTTGCTGAGGAATTTTATTCTGGACCAAAGTTTTGGGCTTTTTGACCTAACCGCCCATCAAACCGCACTTTTTAAAATATTAACAAATAGTGCTATTTGTTGTATCATCTTTTTTAAATAACGTAAATCAAGTATTTGAAAATAATGAAAACAGCCGGGAATACTCAGAATAATAAATCAGAACACTTTGGACTTCATCTCCATTTATTGCATTTTAATCCAGAATAAACTGTTTTCTTTGAATCATAACAAAAACAATCGAAGTCAACTTAAATCCCATTAAAACAACATATAGAAATGAATTAGAATGAACTAGAAAGCAGCAGTATTCACCAGTCAACCATAACATTACAACCAGGTAACGTCAGGAAAACAATGATTACCCGGTTGTCGTGGTTACCTGGTCAGTGGTTGGGATGTATGAGGCAGCAGGGGAAGCAAGACAAGCAAAACGATCTTAGCATAACTGGGTCAGAAAATCTTCAGAACTGCGGGTCTCGTTGAGTGGTCCTGGTTTGCAGTGGTTAGAACCTACCAAGATGAATATAAGGAAGAACTGGTGAACCGAAGACGAGGTCCTGGTCACCAAAGGCTCATTGATGCATGTGGGGAGGAAAGACTAGTCCATGTTGTCTGCTCCCACAGTGACATCACAGAGGGGGTTTTAATGTTATGGCTGATTGGGGTAAATCAGTGAATACTTAGGGAATCACAGTTTCATATTTTGTCCAGTGGATTATTTAAATTTATGCTGATTGTGAACAAAAGTCAGGTTTAATAAAGAAAAAACACAAACGAGATGCAGCAGGAACATCTCAGTGGCTTTTCTAATCAATTGTTTTTTTTTTTCTTACAAATTATATTTTAGGATTCAAACAATCTCGGCTAACACAGAAAAATAAATATGAAGAGTTGATGGAAGTCTGCTTCTTGATGGTCAGAGAGACTTGTGAGCGTCTTCACGTCGGATTACTCGCTGTCGGTCTGGGCGTATGAAGATTGTGTGCCTTTCTCTCCGTCTGGCCCGGGGATCCTGCAGCAAACAGACACAGTGAGGGATTTTGGGGATCTGCTATCAGCGCAGAGAGGCAGCAGCTGCAGGATGATGCCCGTTTGATCCATCTCCGGATTTCTGCCTTTCTATTTTTCTATTTATTTTATTTCTATGTTTGCTGGCTGGCTGGTTATTTCCTTCCCACTGAAAAATATGAGATGAAGAAAAAATCTAAGAAAAGAATATCCAGGCCCATGATCTGATTTCTACAGTGATTTTATTTTACTGTGCACAATGCTAGATCACAATAAAGCACTTATTTATGTCACTGCCAATGATTGTTGTTTGTGCCTGTAGCGCCCTCTAGTGGGAAAAGTTGGTATCGTGCAGCCAAAATCCCGTTTTTAATTTTTTTTGGTGAACTGCTCCTTTAAATGTCCAGGAGTTAGCTTAAAGACATTAAAAGTCATAGTAATTTAATTTTCTCGTGGTTTTGGGATGGTAAACAACTTCCTTTAAGAAACACTATTGTGCTGCTCTCCCATGCTTTGTGCAATGCACTGTGGGAAAAAGCATCCACTGACAGTAAACTAAGGTATCAGGCAGGTGTAGTGTTCCGTTTCGGAATATCTGAGGTTATTTTGTCTCTTTCCCAGAGTAAATACAGACTCTGACCCGGTTCAGAAATAGCATATTGCATGCTTACGTCCCTCAAAATAAAACTAGCGTCTTATTTTTCTCCCACAAGGTTCTGGCGGGGCGGAATAGCCCTGGGTTTGTGGTTTTTGTTCCCTATAGAGTAGAGAGTGGCCTTCGCTGCACACCCACATTATCTAAAACACATCTATAAACTATAAATATAGAGCCCGACTCAACCTCCAGCCCACACAGACAGAAACTCAGACTGTGACCCACAGCGACCCCTGGTGGTCAATGACGACAATGCAGATGATCATTAAAGACGTTCACTTAGAGCAGGATCTTTTCAGCGTTATTAGCACCTAAAAGCTTCAATTTATATGCAGAAAATGTCAATTTCTCCTGCTTTGCACCAGAATCCCATTATGACATGATTAGATACTAACATTCTTCTGAAGCATCCCAGAGAGAAGTGATAATTTTGGTTTAATGTGCTTTAATGAAATGCAAATGTGGGTGAAATGGGTTGTGTTGAGTCCAGAGAAAGATTTTTTACAAATGCATAAATCATAATAATTATTAGATATGCTATTATCTTGCAGAGAATTTGTTAACTTCTAGTTCATACTGAGAAAAAGTCCACAAAATGAATATAAATATAAAAACTTTTTTTGGACTTTTTAATGTGTTAATTTCCATATAATACACATTAATATTCTGAAAATTCTTCATATTTAAAACTTGGGCCTAATTAAAGTATAGATAATGTATTTACGTATATGTTTAACAATCAAATTAATGATTTCTAATCACATGATGCCTGGGAGGAATCACTGACCACAAACATAAAAACAAAAACGTCAACATACTGAAAACATTTCCAACTTAACGGCAAAGTAAATTAATGTGAAATTAGATATGATCACTTTCTCCAACATGTGAGTAAAATGTCCAGGAGGAAGAGTTGTCACCTCAATACTGCTCAGAGAAATGGAGGAAACGGAAAAAAAAGGATGAATTTCACATTGGATACATATATAAGAGAAAAATCTAAACGAAGAAATAAAGCATTACTAAATAAAGGTCAATGTGTGACATGATGACCCACGTGTTAATCTTTGGTGACCCATCGTAGTTCACTCTTGACGTTCTGCAGCTCTGAGAGGTTAACAGCAGGACCGGGCAGTTTAACGGCACCCGGCATCGTCTTCTTCTCCTCCGGTGTCTGAGCTCCAGCGCTGGGCTGGTCTGCTGAATCAGCCTGAGGAAAGAAAAATTAGGTCTATTCTTTATCATGATGGCATGACAGGGAAACTACAAAGTTTCAACAGGATCTGACAGGTGGTTCATAGATAAAAATGTTATTTGTTTCTGTTCTGAAAGGGAATTGTAAAGAACTTGCTGACTCCGCCCCTTTATGAGTATCCACTCCAAACTTTATTAAGTTCTTTACAGTGTGTCCAGACACTCCCGCCACATTGGATCCATAGAGTAGATGTTGTTTAATCTTGCTTACAGACCAAAGGTGAGTTTACAGTATTTTCTTCCTACTTTTAGACCCTCTAGAGAAGGACGCCCCCCCCAGGAGTGATGATCAGAAACCGTGTCCCCATGAAACACAAAAACTAACAAGAGTGTGTGTGTGTGTGTGTGTGTGTGTGTGTTATCTCACCTCCTGTGTTTCTGCTGTCTCCTCTCTCCTCCTCACAGGATGTCCCGCCCCCGGACGCAGAGCTCCCATCGGGATGTTCAGATTAGCCTGACGGAGAGAGAAAGCAGCCAATGAGAGACCTCCTACCTTCTGCCTCTGTCTTTGTGATTCCTCGTATCCTCTAGTTTGTTTACGACCCTTTTTCTCATCCTCTCATCCCTAAAAGGACCGAGATCCTCCTGCTCCGTTCTCCTCCTTTCCTGGATATGATGTGTTTGTTGTACATATTCTCATGTTTTACAGCTGAACAGAGATGAGGTTTGGTCGGTGACACAGAAGACGCTTTTATTTATTCTGATTTGAATTGACAGAGGTTTAAAGTTGTTGAAGAAGTTTCCTCGCATGTTTGCTCGGATTTACATCACTGCCGTGTTGCTTTGGCTGAAGTGTTTCCTGTGTTCAGCTTAGCGTGCGGCTAACTTGATGACGATGTTTCCCAAACTTTTTTATCCTGGAGATCCAACTTTAAAAAATATGATTTGACCCAATTCACAATAGGCCTTATGATTGTGAGAATGAGAAGATGCTCCCGACCAATAAATTCCTCTTTCTGTTTCACTGAGATTTTATAAAGAAGTATTAGGGCCACCTTGAAAGAATATTATTTATATATAATACTGTGAGAATAAAGTTTTGGGGAGAAAAGTTGTAAATTTACGAGAAAAAAAGTCAAGAATCCAGTATAATTTTAATAATAGCAAGTTTTGCAATCTAGGCTTTTGTCAACTGTCTTTGGTGTGCCGTTCCACAAACACACACACACACACACACACACACACACACACACACACACAGATAGCCTCCGATGCTTCACTGTGTGTTTGTCCTCCAAGTCTATGCAGTCCTTCATCGGTACAAACCCAGTTTCTCACGCAACGATTTCAACGTTCAGATACATCTGATCGTGTTGTTTATATATGCCAAAAGATTCCATATTTATCGATTTCTCAAACTTATATTATTATCCAAATATAGCTTGACGAATTTCTCCATGTTCCTCATTTCCCCTCCAAAGAGTAGCCAAGAATTATGAATTTAGTTTCGTAAAATTACAAATGTTTTCTCGTAAACACGTCTTTTTTCTTGAATAATCGAAACTTTTTCCTTGTAAAATGAGTTAATTTTCTCAGAAAACTATGACATTTCTTTTTGTACTCTCACTTAAAATTATGACTTTTTTTCTGGTAATAATACAACTTTAATCTTGTCATCTAAATTTTTTAAATATTTTTGTTTCATTTGGCCTCAATACTTCTTCCTACGATATGTTATGAATATGCACTTTTATTGAAATCACATAAAAGAGTTAAATACTTAAATGCATTATATGGAGATAAAAAGCTAATTACCTTTATTTATTTTATGCAAAAATGTCAAATTTTCCATTCATATAAAGATAATATTTTCCCATTTATTACTCTCATTTGTTCTGGCTGAAAAAAGTCAGCAAAATGGCTTTTCAGCAAAATGGCTGAAAAAAGCTTGAGGACTCAAGAAGGTCCTTCAAAGATGAATCTGAAGATTCTTGAACATATTCACCAAACTGATTTGGTGACAAAAACAAAATCTTCTAAGACCCACATGTAGGAGCATAGAAGATTCTACACCATGACCCGCCCTACTCTGCCTCTGATTGGCTTGTAATGACGGTGACTTGTGTCACATGGTCATATCAAAGTAGCCGAATAGGAGGGGCGGGACTTAGAGATGGGCGGACCTTTTTCTTTCTGCTGTCTCGCTGCTGCATGGTGTCTTTGAGAATCTGCAACTAAATCTCCATACAGGCATGTGCAAAAAATATTATATTATATAATATAGAGATATAAGCAGATACAAGAAATGAAAACTAGAATGGCGTTGAGGGGAGTGCGTGCCCCAAAGATGGCCAAACACGCCCGAGGAAATAACAAATAAAGGCCTAAACTCGCGGGGGTGAAGAAAGAGTCGATTGAGTAGTTGGTTGAACCTCTCCGGAGGTTTGCGTTCTCTGAGTGCGTGCTTTTTTGCCTTTTGCGTCAAACTGATGATGTAATGGCGTGACGTCGACTAAATGGAGAACCTCATGTTTGTTCTGATGTTTCAAACTCCTCAGTCCAGGTTCATGGTTAGAACGACAAAGAGCACAACGAGTAGAGACGAGGGAGGAAACTAGCGTAGCCTGGAAGTGATTTACAAATCGACATGTTAGACATCAAAGATACAAAAGTTAAAACAAACGTGAAGTAAGTGTGACAGTTTTACAAAAGACCAGACCAATTCTGATATCGGAGAACGAAATGACAAATGTAAAACACATCTACAGGAATTAAATTCACATGGTTCAATACAAATTCACAAGCTGCTTTTCAGGCAGAATGGGCGGGAACTAAACAGGAAGTAAAAAACTCACCTGTTGAGTCATTCAAGCAGTTGTCTGTGACTTTGGAACTTGATTTTGCTGCGGCTGAACAGTTTTTTTGTGCCTACTTTGTTCATTTGTACATCCACAATGTTTTCATGATCAATTTATTTTTACGTTTTTGGTGTGTTCTCACAAATGTAAATTAATTTTCTTCATGGTAAAGGTGTTTGATATCTTGTAAATTTGGTTTGTGTCATTTTTTTAATGAGCTTTTAATCATTGGAAACAGCGTTTCACCATATGTTTATTGTTTCTTAAAAGCTGATTAGTAAATGTTAATGTTTTTGTTTTTTTTGCTAAAATATTAATTAGTTGACGATAACATCTCGTAACTTTTTTTCTTTTGTAATTTGTTTTTTCTTAATATAAATGTCGCTGTTTTGCTTTAGTAAAAGTGTTTCACATCTTGTAAAATTGCATCACATGTTGGTGTTTTTTTCGCTAAAAAGCTATCCGCTATTAAAATTTATATTATTATTGGTTTATTTGTTGTTGTTTTTTTAATTTTCGTAATTGACATTTTGTAACTTTTACACATCTCCTTGAACTTGTGATTTTGTGTTGAAATGAACTCCTGTATTTGGTGAAAGTGTTTCACATCCTGTAAAGTTATATTTCCTTGTGTCGTGTAGATTTGTAATGCTCTTCTAACAGAAACGCACACAGTGATGCAGGAAACTGGACCTCTGCCCTCACAAAGCCTTGATTCTGTACCTGCCTTCAACAATAAATGCTCCAAAGTCTAAACACCGGCTGTCTGAGGATTGACTCGAAACAAACATTTGGTTCTACCCGGATAAAAGCCCGGATAGAACTCTGCCAGGATGTAAATGAGCAGTCAAATAAGAACACGCACACACACCTTCTGCACACAGATGAAGATGTTTTACCTGAAGGGCCCTAACGTTGGACGATGGTTTGGACATAATCCCCCCGGTGAGTCCACTGACCTGCAGGAAGAACAGACATTCAGACGAGTGTGTGTGTTTGTGTGTGTTTGTGTGTGTGTGTGTGTGTGTGTGTGTGTCGGGAGTGGGGATAGCATTTCCGTCGCTTAGCGACTATGAGGGAGAGTAGCAGGTAGAGGAACTGTTGTCTGAATCTTTCATGAGAGGGAGAGAGATCTATCCTATCAAAATAAAAGTGTCTTAGTTCTAGCAGAGGGTCGACCTCTGAGTCCTGAATGACCTTCACCTCCTTCACAGAGCAGAACCTGCAGCTTCGGATCGACGAACCACATGAGGGACCACCTTACATTCTGTAAAGTTCACAGTTTAATACATATATTAACATTAGGACTATGAATGCCATGAAAAGATCAAAGTCATCATTACTTTATTTTGGACAAACAGCCTTAGGGGTCCGCTGTCGTCGCTTCGGTTTAGTTCAAAAGTTTTTGTCTTTGCATTTCAAGGAAGTTCCTACAACAAAGCTCCGAAAATAATCCTTGTGCACCAGGACGTACAATCCAATTGAAACCACTGTAGTATCCATCCCACGCCAGTAGATGTCAGTGTGACACCATTTTCCGATGTACAAAGGATACAGTCAGTCATTGTTTTCCTTGTTGTTTTGTGCTATGCTAGGCCGAAAAGGTAACAGCCATGTCATTTTGCACTTTGCAACATCTGTTTTAAAGAGTTTGCACTTTCATGCCCCCGAAACAAAGATGTGTTGTTAACAGCAGCAAATATGACTTTTTTTATGCAAACATAAGAGAATATCTTTGCATCTTTCTACTCACAGGAATGCCACCATGGGACGATTAGCGTCACCTGTGCTAGTAATGAGATACAAGCATTTCTTTTCCACCATTTTCTACGGTTGTTAACACCACATCCCACAGAATTCACAACATTATTTGAACATTCAGGTACCATAAGTGTCCTCTTCTTCCAGATGAGTGACATTTGGAGAATCTCATCACTGGTTAGATTTTGGGTCTAAACAAATTTTTCATCGGGCTGAAACATTTTAAACTCCTGGGAATAATGGCAAATTTGTTCTGGATCATGTTGTTCCTTTGCAACATTTGAGCCAATGATAGGATTAAATTTCATACTAGACCCTATTTATGCCTATCACAGCCGACGCTGGGTGGATTTGAACCCAAAACCTTCAGGTTGTGACAACCCACTCTATCAAGTGCGTTGTCGGCAGGATAAAAAATAATTCTTCCTATTGTATGTTGGTGTAGTGATTAAGTTGTGCCTCACCTGTCCGACTTTTTGTCCTTAACCGCCTGTTCAAAAGACTCTTTATACACCTTTACCTTGTCTTACTTTACAAACTTACTTTTTAACGTAATTCTTTGATATTATGAGTCGTAGTGTCTTCTGCAGAATCCTGACCAGATCCTTCGTGTTTACTGAAAAACTGTTCGATGGATCGTCTTCGGGTTTTTAACCCACATAGATCTCAGCGTGAGGTAGAACTGGAGTGATTTTGGGAAAGACCGGTTCTATATTCCCAGCAATAGGGGGAACTTTATCTCCAAAGTTTTTAGGCTGAAATCTCTCCAAGTCTCTCCCATTTAGTCCAAATTTGGTGCTAATCTCATTTATATCATATAATACTTGAATATTTCCTATTTTACTCACCAGGGGGATATTTTTACAAAATAAACAGTTTTTTTGGACATAACTTCACATTTCATTTCAGGAAGTCAATCAGGGGGATTATTTGTAAAACGCATGGGATTGGTGGCTTTTCGGGGACTGATGGATCAGACTCCATCTTTCTTCAGAAGAATCTCTGACATCACCAAAAACTTGATATGAGGATTTAGTGAAGCACCAAAACGTTCAAATACGTGTGACGTGTGAAACTGTCTGCTAGACGACGTCAGAGTTAGTGTCCCATTAATCTCTCCCTTCGTCCTCCTCTTCATGTCCAGATCGGCGCCGACCCGAGTGCCTCCCGGTCGCACGAGTTTCCATGGCCCATTTATCTAATCTAGTGGCTCGTAGCAGAGTAGAGGTCCGCCGGCTGCTGCTGCCTTTCCTGGCAGCCAGAAACCGTTCCCATGGTTCTGTTTGAGCAACAACCGACAACGAGTTCTGACGCAAGAGCTAAAGACTGGATCCCCTCAGAACACACACCCACAGACACACACTGAGATAAAACACACCCACAGACACACACTGAGACAAAACACACACCCACAGACACACACTGAGACAAAACACACTCCCACAGACACACACTGAGACAAAACACACACCCACAGACACACACTGAGACAAAACACACACCCACAGACACACACTGAGACAAAACACACACCCACAGACACACACTGAGACAAAACACACCCACAGACACACACTGAGACAAAACACACACCCACAGACACACACTGAGACAAAACACACACCCACAGACTCACACTGAGACAAAACACACACACAGACACACACTGAGACAAAACACACACCCACAGACACACACTGAGACAAAACACACACCCACAGACACACACGGATGAGTCCACTCCAGGAGGATATTTTTGTGGACCAGCTGCTCCTGAAGCCCGACCCTTTCACTTTCACAGCTGAGAACCACAAACCGCCATCAGCCCTCATTCCTTCCTTTGTTCACTCCTCCAGTCTGAACAAATATGTCCCACTAAACTGAGCGTAGAGCTACTGCTGACACAAACGTCCTGGACGTTCCACAGAGA
>VRLP01004293.1:0-10000 GCA_009660295.1 Lophius piscatorius | reverse complement strand
TAACAGTAACCTGACAACATCAAAGTGTACGCCTTTTATCATTGCCTCATGTCTTTATTTCATTTTAATATAAAAGGTGTGCAATTTATCATCCCTACCTCCTCCTATACAAACTGAGAAACTTTGACGACTTTTTTTTTACTCACTTATCTGGCTTGGTGCAAACTGCACATACAGTTGGTCAGCTGGTGATGGCGACTGATGAGCATGTGTGTGTGTGTGTGTGGCCACGAAGGATTTGGGGAAAACATGTAAGACAGACAACAAGTTCAACATAACTGCTATTTATCATAACAATTTATTAGTCAGGTTTTTTTTTTACCTACTGAGTACACAATACACAATAAACCTGATATATAATGGAATAATGATGCTGTTAACTGTATTAGCCCTTTTATTGTAGTTGAAGTTCCCAACGTCAACACTGGGTGGCGGAAGTTCTCCGTTTTGGCACAATTTTTTTTAAAAAGCGTAGAAGAAGACGAACCCGGAAGTGAGTCCCACAGTGCTGACGGCCCGCTGCTTCCAGAGCAAAACAGAAACCATATACTCTTTCACATTTAGCATTAAAATGTTCATATAATTATTTATCGTTGGATATGTGCAGCTGCGGTTAGCTGCGAGTTAACCCGCCGGCGGACGGAGCGATGGAGGCGGAGCAGCTCGCTGGTTTGTGTCTCTGGAGAGGATACTGATGCAGGATGATTCCAGTTCCTCTGCTGGTGTTTGTGATGGCAGCCTGGTGTGCTGTTTACCTGGCTGACACGCTGTTCAGGGTAACAACAACTATATATGTGTATATGATATAATATATGTTCATGCTTCTGGTGTTAGACGCAGCTAACCGCTAGCTGTAGGGATGAATGAAGGTTAGCCGAGACAGACTCTCCAGAATTAATAATGTTTTCTTTTTCCTCATGTTATTATTTGTATTTTTTTACTTCAAAGGACATACATTTATGCAGCACTTTTCGATATTTATTTATAAGTTTGAGTTGGTTGCATCATGCAGTCATTTCATGGATGCATTTTCTGAATCAATCAAGTACTAATGCATTTCCTATCAAATATAAAAACCTCTCTGGTGTTTTATTAGTGGTTTTTAAAAGTCTGATATTTGATCATATGAATTTTAGGCCATAACAGTCTGTATTGGTTGAAGGATGCTGGAGATGGTGCTTCCAGGCAGGAGAAATAAGTGGAAAAGCATGAGGTTTTTTAAAAAAAGAAAAGAAAAGATTTGTCAGATATATTTAAGGCTCTTAAATATCAATATTGGTATTAGTGTCAGATCTAGTATTTTTTCAGGCTCCAGCCAAGTTTTTGTCTGCAGTGAATTTGTAACTCTTTCTCCTTTTCCCCCCACAGTCGTCCCTGACGCACCGGATCGGCTACGAGTCGTGGTTGGCGAGTCGGGGGCTGATGCTGGCGCCTTTCCACGTGAGATGGCAAACCACCATGTTCAACCGGCTGTTTGCGTACTGCGCCCGCATCAACCCTCGGGCCCTCTACCTGTGGTGAGGACCGCCACTTCATTATTAAAGTATCCATGACCCCTTCAGGCGTCTCTTTACGTTCCAACAGGATTGAAACTTAAGTTAATTGAATCATCAGAGCCCACGTTCCGACAATATCGCAATACTCGAGTCAGATTATGATGTTGTCGCGATATTTAACGAGTACTGAAATGAGCCGTTACTGCCTCATACGACGTCAACTGTCACAACTGTGTCCGTGAAAAAAACATTGCAACAAAGTCAAATATGTTGTTTTCTGGGTCTTGGTCAGTTTTTTTCCACTTTATTTTCTGGTCGTAGGTCTTTGAACAGAAAGTAAGTGATGGACTGTGTTGTTTTTTTCTCACCCTGCTCTGAATTGGGAGGATGTTTCTCACAATAAGAGGGTCCTCTGTTTAGCTTTTTTAAAGCGCTAGTACAGCACCATCTAGTGGACAGGAATGCAATTCATTGTATTATCCTAGAACGCTTAAGTCCGGTTCATGTAATAAACTAGTCCAACGCTGTCGTCTCCGACCGCCAGGGCATCACTCCGAAAAAAAACCCCAATCCCCTGCGTTCTACGAGCAATCCCCTGGACTGAACTCCTTAAAATAAATGTGAAGTTTTGTCACAAAAACAGGGTTTTTCTATAAAAAGCTTCCACTAGTGAATAAATTATTATCTCTTGGAGTAAAATATGACAAATAAAAGTTAGCGCTCCTTCATTTGAGTTAAATTTGGACTAATTCGCACCAACAGTTGAGAAATTATGGCCCTACTGCATCATGTTTTCTTTAAAAATTCTATGTAAAAAAAATCAAATGGGTTTATTTTGTGGCGTTACTCTGCCCCCTACTGGTCTGGCATTGATACTGCAGCACATTCCACATTTCTGTCCTCGTGAGGTCGGTTTTCACATCACTGCCATATAAACATATATACATATAAACATATATACATACACATAAAAATATGAACAGAAACTAAATCTGTTCTATAGATTTTTATATTTTTATCATCTGCTCCAGGTTCAACAGCGGTTTGGTGTTCGGTATCGTCGCCATGTTTGGGTCGGTGGTTCTGCTGATAAAGACGCTGCAGCAGACGTTTGCTCAGATGACCTCTAACAACCCCCGGATCGGCGCCCAGCAAACCCTGCAGGTGGTGGTAGGTACCGGCGAGGAGTTTATCCGCTAGTTTATATATATATATATATATATATATAGTTTTAATTCATCGATCGTTATCTGATGAGACATAGTTGGACTGGGTCACGGTGCTGCTCCTGCTCCTAGTATGACGAGAACATCTTCAGGCGAAGACGAACATTCCTAGCATGTTGATTTAGTCACAGTCAGAGTTGGATGGCGTCCGTTTCTTCTCGGCTCAGTCATGGATTAAAAAGCTTCAGTGTCTATTTTTCATCCTGGTTTTTGAGCCTTTAAAATCAGAACAAAGAATTAAAAACTTCTTCTTCTTCTGCTCCTCAGGTTCCAGGCGTCAATCTGCCCACCAGTCAGCTGGCCTACTTCTTCATCGCCCTGCTGCTCAGCGGCGTCGTACACGAGCTGGGCCACGCCGTGGCGGCACTGAGGTACGACGTGACACGATCACAGAGTGTGTGGGGAGACTTTAGACAGGAAGCAGATGTCGAACTAGAGCGTCCAGCTCGGTTTGCAGGGAGCGCCTATTTCCAAATCGAGTCGGAAAAGACGCCTCGTCAGAAAGAAAATGCTGCGTTTTATGCCTGAATAAATGAAGTAATTAACGCGGAGGAAGACCGCTGTGAAAGTCTCTGGCCATCGGTGGATCTGGTTTTCAGAATAAAAGCACGTGATGAGGAGTTCATGCTTTCTCATGTTACGTCGGTTGATTGATTAACGTAACATTAACGTAATAACCAAATGTTTGATAACGTCTTTTGATCTATCGGTCACTTTAGCGCTCGTCACTCAGCTGTTGACAGCTCATCCGATTGATGTGTAAACAACATTTCCGTTTACATCACTGCTCATGTAAACAGTCACTGCAGGAATTCCCTTTCTGAATAATTTCTGTCAATTTCTTGCTAATCATGATTTGATTTATTTTGGTCGTATTTACTTTTCTCCCTTCCTCATACGCACACATGTATATTTAGATTATCTACAACAAACCAACGTTCATTTACACAATAAATACACAAATAAAAAACTTCTTCTTCTTCTTCTTGCAGGGAGCAGGTGCGAGTCAACGGCTTCGGCATATTTGTCTTCGTGTTGTATCCCGGTGCGTTCGTGGACCTGTTCACCACTCACCTCAACCTGGTATCGCCCACTCAGCAGCTCCGCATCTTCTGCGCCGGTAAGACGCTTATCCCCCATGTGATCGCAGCCATTAATAATCCCGGCGGTTTGAGGCACTTTGCTAAAATCAGGCGGCCGAGGTCAATCCAAGGTCTCACCCAGCTGCTGCTCATCAAATCGTCTCACTCTGCAATTAAGGAAATTATATTTTTGACGGCCTGGTCGGCGGAGCTGTTAGATTCTGATGCATGAGCGCGACGGATGTCTCTCACAGGCCGGCGTAGGGAACCAATTACAGGCTGGGTGTTTTCATAGCAGTCTAGTTTGTAGGAATGTTGCAGTTTTTTAATTAGGAAACTGTCTGGGAGACAGTTTGAAGCAGCAGAAACAACGCGATGCAAAATACTGACAAAAATGAAACCACATAAAGAGAAAAGAAGAAGTTTGATCAAAAGGCAAAATGTGGCACCGTGAGAGCTGAACTCTTTCTCTGGTCGGTACGCCGTTTCCCACCGACGGACCGTTGCCCCCTAAGTCCTTCAAAGAAGTTGTATGTTTATATGATCATATGATCTTTATGGACACAGATCTTCAAAAATGACTGAAAGTTTCTGCAGTTGCAGCCAAACCACTAGGGGGCGGTGTCACTTACACCACAGAACAAAAGAGATAAATAAAATCTCCATTACCGTTATTATGATTGCGTGGCTCTAAACTATATGTGCAGTGGAACTGCGTTATCATGGTTTCACAGGAGAAGCGTTTTGTCGGCTCACATGGCGACGGCTATGGTGGCATTAAAGGAATGACGGCGAAAAAAAACGAAAGAATCTTCCCATATTTGAACTTTTTATTTACGACATCAGTATTACCAGTGCCGTTTTTGATGTCGTGTGGACCTTTGACTCTTTACTGCCCTCCTGTGGATTTGTTGTTGCCGACGTTTGAGCGTCACACTGGGGGGTCCGACAAGCCCTAACAGATGAAAACTATCTCCTATAGTTTTACTAGAGTCCATCATTTTGACACTTGAGGGCCACCGTAGGATCCTGGGTGGGGAGGTTTGAGTTGAGGTTGCAGTCTCTAACTTTACCACTAGATGGCAGCACATTTGACACACTGCACCTTTAGAACAAATTACACCTAGACGGATTTTTCTGTTTCCCTCTTTTTTCCAGGAGTGTGGCACAACTTTGTTCTCTGCCTGGCAGCGTTGGCCTTCCTCTTCCTGTTGCCCGTCTTCCTGTTTCCTGTTTACTCCACTGGGGCCGGGGCGCTGATCACCGAGGTTGTCCAGGTCAGTGCCGAGGGTTCTATGCATGGACGGGTCCAATGTGGGGCCCATCTGAACTCCTACCTTAACCCCCTCCTCAGGCGTGGATCTAGACGAATGTTAATGGGGTGGCGAGAGAGTGACATGGAAACTTTGGGGGGTGTTATTTTATATTGTATAAATAACTATATATATATATATAGATATATATATAGATATATATTGATGGGGGTGGCAGGTGGGGCATTTTCCAGGGGTGGCAGCTGCCCCCCTAGGCCACCCCTCTAGCCCCCCCTGCAGTCATATAGTCAGTAAATCAGCCGGTAGTTCAGAGTGAGGTCTGCTGCTCAAAGACTCACCATCACCTCTGTCTCTGGAGCAGGGCTCCGCCGCTGACGGACCACGGGGTCTTTCGGTCGGGGACATCGTGACGGGGCTGGAGGACTGTCCAGTCAGGGGAGTGGAGGACTGGACCAGCTGCCTGTCTCACCTCTCTCACACACCTCAGACCGGATACTGTGTGCCTGTCGCCAACCTTCAGCCCAGCTGGGCCCACGGACGAGGTGAGCAGCGGGGCCACGCAAATATTTAGTATATATTCTAGATATTTAGTATATATTTTAGATATTTAGTATATATTTTAGATATTTAGTATATATTCTAGATATTTATTTTAGATATTTAGTATATATTTTAGATATTTAGTATATATTTTATATATTTTAGATATTTATTTTAGATATTTAGTATATATTTTAGATATATATTTTAGATATTTAGTATATATTTTAGATATATATTTTAGATATTTAGTATATATTTTAGATATTTAGTATATATTTTAGATATTTAGTATATATTTTAGACCCTCGTTTATTTCCTCATGCTTTTCCATTTTTCCTGCACAACAACTCCAGGAGAAAATGTTGGCTTGCTGCCTTACATGTCCCGCCTACTGACGGTCACCATGGTAACCGGAGGATCACCGCTGCTCTGACGTCACCCAGGGT
The DNA here is from genome assembly GCA_009660295.1 of Lophius piscatorius. Taxonomy (NCBI): domain Eukaryota; kingdom Metazoa; phylum Chordata; class Actinopteri; order Lophiiformes; family Lophiidae; genus Lophius; species Lophius piscatorius. Next base: position 3,933 of record VRLP01004293.1, on the reverse strand, counting down.
CTCTGCGGGGTCTCCAAAAGTCTAAAACTTCATATTATGGAGTTAAGGCCTTAAAAAGACTTGAATAAATGATGGCATCATGTCAGAGGTCTCAATTAGGATCGGAGTACCTGGCGTCACAGTCTCGCTTCATAATATATGCTATCATATATTTGATTTCTAATGGCCTTAAAGAAGATTTTTAAATGTCTTAAATGTAAATGTTGAAACCTGCAGGGACCCTGAGAATCACCTGTTGGTGGTTATAATGTTATGGCTCATCAGTGTAAACTGGTGGAGAATATAATCATTCATAATAATTATCATATAATAATAATAATTATTATTATAATAGTGTCTGTCTGAGTGAAAGAGGAGGAAGAATAATTATCATAATAACAAAAATAATAATCATATTAATAATTACCATAATAATAATAACAGAGGGTGGAAAAAATAGAATAATAATTATAATAGAGTGTCTGAGAGTGAAAGAGGAAGGAGATTAATTATCATAATAATCATCATCATCATCATCATAATACAGGATGTCTTGAGAGGGAAGAATAATAATAACAATTATCTTAACAATAATAATAATAATAATAAAGGTCATGCACCGCTGAGTGATGATGATGATGATGAGGAGCTGTTTCCTGTCTCTCTCCTCCAGCGTTCAAGCGTCTGGATGGAACGATGGACTGCTGCAGCAACAACAGCCTGACGGACCTCTGCTTCTCCTACATGAAGCAACAGGGCAGGAGAGAGAGAGAGGTGAGACACACACACACACACACACACACACACACACACACACACACACACAGGCCTCCTTTATTTCCGACTGACCATCGTATCTATATTCCTTCCTTCCTTACGGCCCTACATGAGTTTCAGACACAAAATACAACAAGTGAGAAAATACAAAAGTATAAAAAAGAATCCATCAGCAGTGTCACAGGAGGAAAACATCCCAACGGCTCCCGTCAGGTTTCTGCTCCGATGCTTTGCTGAAGCTGCCGCGCCCGCGTGATATCACACGTCTTGAGCTGAAGGTCAGGGAGGCAGACGGCCAGCGAGGCGAACGCCGTCATGAACAGACACCAGAAATAGACGTGTGATATTAGACGTTTTTGTCTCATGGATGGAAGCACACGCTGAGAGAAAACAAGATCCGGGCCATTCCACGCCAACAAAAACAACTTCTCGCAAAGACGGGGACATTTTTACAAAATACGTTTGACTTTATTCATATTAGTAAGTTTTCCTTCGGAGCCGATCGTCAAAATGTTTTACGATTCTTCCCACTTCATCTCAACAGAGTAAATCGTTGCTGCAGTGCGTCCTAATGCGACCGGATTACCCTCCTCCACAGAACCTCTTCACCAATCAGGAAATGGAAGTTCTGTCCAAATTTCAACCCAATCTGTTGGACCGTAATAAAACTGCTGAGACCCAGAACACACATGAAATAATGACAGAGGTGGAAGACTTTGTACCGTTTTCATACCTGAACCCTCCCTCCGCTGCAGCTGGGACTCCTCCTCCTCCTCCGCCTCCTCCCGCCGCTCAGTCAGACTCTTCTAAGATCAAACTCTCAGCCCCTGCGGCTGTAGACGAAGGTTACTGTATTTTTAAAAAGCTTCGACAAAAGGCTAAATCTGGATTTTGGCAAAGAGTCACGGCACTCCTGTTACCTCAAACGCTCCCCCGGAAAAAACCTCATCTTTAAAAATAAGTCAAAACTAAAGAATTCAGGGTATTTTGCTGGAAATGATTAAAAAAAAAGAGATAAGTTGTTGAAATCAGCAGGAAAATCTCATTTTAATACACATTTAATAGAATTAAATTCAGAAGGAGCCAAATTCTCTTTCTGACCATGTCAAGCTCTTGGTTTAAGGTGCATTTTACTCCTGACTTATAAGATGGTGATCAGGTTGGACGCTTATTCAAAATTCATCAGCTTGCACTGTAAAAAAAAAAAATCGTCTGTAGAAATGCCGGATTAAAAACCGTCAGATAACAGCAGGAAAAGGCCGTACAGTTATAAACAGTGTTAATTATCTTTAATAAAGACGCATTAAAGAACTTTTTAACATTTTTTTATGGTCCTTATAAATGGAAAACGCAGAAGTTTACAGTGAAAATACAAACTCTTGGTAAAAGTAACATAAAAATAGGCATAAACCTACGTAAAAACAGACTTCAGTCTGTTTTTACCGTAAAGCTGTTATTCTGTTTAAATGATATATTTTGCTGGTCTTTAGGTTTAAATTAACTGTAAAAAAAAGAAACTTCAGAGCGTTCAGATGTTTCTACAGGAACAAGGTGGTTTTTCATGGTAATTTACCGTAATGTCTGGTACATAACTATTTTTTACAGAAGATTTCTGGCAACTACAGCTTCACGGAATGTTACTGTAAATTATAGATTTTTCTTTGAACTGAAATGCAAGTCAAGGTTTTGAGTTTTTGCAGTGCAACGGTGGAATTTCTATTTAGGGTATTTCTTATTCTCCTGAGCTTATGATAATTATTATTTATGATGTTTGTTAAAAATCCACACCCAAACCCAGCTTTCACTCCCACACAAAAACTTGAGTGATCACATGACCTCGTCCGGCTCACAGATCTGGAGTGGAGCCGCTGGATTTCTCAGACTCTGATGTTTCCCAGGGTTTTATTCCTCATGAAAAAATCTCCGACATAAACAGTTGGCATGAAAAATGACACGATGGCTTACAAACAAACTCAGCAGCTAACGCCTGAAGTTCTTACGACTTTTCTGGGGTCCCGCTCCGACTTTCAGTACGCCTGCATGCCGGTGCGCAAGATGGTGACCGGAACGCCAGTGTGTCGTACCGATGAAGATTGCTCCGCCCACCCTCATGTCGCCAGCATTTGCGTCACACCGTCTCTGGAGAACCAGACCCGCTTCATCCGGGTCACGCACCCGCCCAACACTCACATGCTGTTTGTGGGGTACCCGCCGCACCTCCAGTACGCCGGTAAGTACTCGATTACTCCGCTCACGCGTTTGAAAGTGAAGTTTGAGCTGCAGTGGAAGATCTCTGAGAGCCTGAGGTGAATAATTCAAGAAGAAAACAGTTAATCATTTAAACTCCCATCCAGAAGGAGTCTGGTGTTCCTGTAATTACTGTTTACAGGCTGTAGGTACTGAGCTGACTGCGGATCAGAACCGCCTTGTCTCGTCTGCTGCTGTTTTAGACACTTACAAGGTTGTTGAATGGAACCCGTCATCTTACTGTAAAAATAAACTCCTGGGTCAGAGCCAGATGCCCACTTGAAACCAGTTCTCTGCAACTCCCCAGTCAAATAACTGGCTGTCAGTCCGGGGAACAGGTGCCGGTCAGTGGACCCCAAACCGTGTTAGTCGAGAAAAAAAGAACCGGGGAGCAGGGATCAGAACCACCGGAAGCTAATTGTGGGGGTGGGGGCGTGTCGAAGTTATCCGATCAAGACACGACGACGTGTCTCAACAGACACGATGACATGTAAGGATGTGGCTCTAGTGCCTCTGATGTAAGGATGTGTCTCTAGTGTCTCTGTGATGTGAAGATGTGGCTGTAGTGCCTCTGATGTAAGGATGTGTCTCTAGTGTCTCTGTGATGTGAGGATGTGGCTGTAGTGCCTCTGTAATGTGAGGATGTGGCTGTAGTGCCTCTGTAATGTAAGGATGTGGCTCTAGTGTCTCTAATGTAGGGATGTGGTTCTAGTGTCTCTGATGTAAGGATGTGGCTCTAGTGCCTCTGATGTAAGGATGTGGTTCTAGTGTCTCTAATGTAAGGATGTGGTTCTAGTGACTCTGATGTAAGGATGTGGTTCTAGTGACTCTGATGTAAGGATGTGGCTCTAGTGTCTCTAATGTAAGGATGTGTCTCTGATGTAAGGATGTGGCTCTAGTGTCTCTGATGTAAGGATGTGGTTCTAGTGT
>VRLP01004292.1:0-50000 GCA_009660295.1 Lophius piscatorius | reverse complement strand
GTTTGCACACTCCCCCGGCAGGTGCTTCCACTCCACGTCTCATCTGCAGTTGTGCTCCAGGCTGTGACTCGCCGCTTTAGTGCACTGTGACTCGCCGCTTTAGTGCAATCACATCAAAGAGGCTGAGAAGGTCCGAGGCCTCAGGCTGGGGCTCTGCGACAGTCGGCGAGGGGGAAAACAGACGGAAGGGCGCCCACCGCCTGCTGCACCTCTGACCTCAGGTGGTCCCGTCTGAGCCGAGCTTCGGGTCTGCAAACGTGGAGGAAGCTCCATCCTTCGTCTTCACAGGAGGAGAAGTGCTCCGTTATCATCCTCTCAAATCTTTGCCTCGGGCCGTTGGAGCATCTCTCCTGGGTAAGAAGACGGAAAATTAACACACTGTCCCTAATGAGGGTCTAAAAACACACGTTTGATTTAAACCTCCACACGTTCATTTATTTCACATTTACTGTTTGAGAATATTTTAGATTTAATCTTTCTCATTTTTAAACCTTACCCAGAAGTTTATATCGTCCATCTTGCCTCTGATATGATCTCGTGTGTCTGACATTATCTGCGTGACCTACCTGCACTGTAAAACCTGTCTGCAGGAATGACGGTAAAAAACTGTAAAAAAAATTGCAACAGTAAAAGAGCATAAAATTGAAATAGTGTATCACTGTAGATTATATGGTAGATTATTTTACAGTGTAAAAAAAAAAGTATTGTTATTGCAAAAATACCGGCAGCTGTGGTTCCCAGAATTTGCCGTTATTAAATTACCGTATTAAAAATACGGTAGCCATGTATAAGAAATTATTTAATCACCGTAAAGAATAGATTTGTTGTCAACCTTTTTACAGTGACATAGTTAATCAAATAAAATGACAGTGAATAATAATAAATTTAGACTTTTTCAACCTAGAAATCAACATTATTCCAAATTATTTACCAACTGATTTCTGTAGAAATTATGATTTGCTCTTGCTAAACGGTCAATATTTACATTTTCACACATTTAGAAGGAATAATAGTTTTACGGTAATGAATTGCTTTTAACATTATGGTATTTTCCCATTAATTTTACCAAAGGTTTGTATTTTACGGTGAACTTCAGTGTTTTTCCACATATTTCAAACATAAATAATAAATGTTTAAACATTCAGATAATTCGATGAATTTTACGGTATTCCTAGTGTTGTCATTGTGACGGATATCGACAATGTAAAATACTGTAACAGTAATTAACTTCATTCTTTGACATCACGATATTTGGAGAACACAGAATTTCAAATTGAAAAGTAAAACTTTTTGGTCAGATTAAAGTAAGAAATACTGTAATGCCGATAGTAAGTCGTTACTGTAAAAGTATTTTTCGGTCCAAATGAGCGAACGGAGACTCAACCATTTAACAAGAGCGTGACGTAGTTTCTACGGTAAAAGTATGCCAAAAAAAATACGGTATATTTTTATGAAACAATGTTGTTTTCTATTTTAGAAACGTCTGAATGTATTATATTTAACTATGTAACTGTAAACAGGCTGATATTGAAACTGTTTTTTATGGTAATTTACAGTAATGTCTTAGACCATTATTTTACCGTAAAATTCTTGCTTACACACATAAAATATACAGATTCTTTTTTTTTTTTTTTGTATTAAAATGTGGAATATTATATAACATCAGATGATAAATTATAAGTCCTTTTTTTTTAAAGACTTAAATTGCCGCACAGAGTTTAAGGTCTCAAAGTTCAGTCTGATTAATCGGATTTACTTCCAAAGCTTTAGTTTGTTTGCGAAGTCACAGGCAGGTCGGGCTAAATAACGCTGATCACGCAGAGATGGCGTGAACATCTGGATGTCGTAAAGAATTCTAAAAGGGCATGAAGGAGAAAAAGAAGGAAGAACAGGAAGGAGATAAAAAAAAAAAAAAAATCATATAAAACGATTTGTGTGTTTGCTCAGAGTTTTAATCTCGGTAACAGTGTCTCAATCAATATGTAGATGGTCGAACATTCAAAGTTAATTTTCCCAGCTGTCCGCAGTCAGAAATGCAGATTCCATCATGATTTTGATTTTGATACATGCTCACTCATCATTGTGTCACGATATATGTGCACAAATGTGGAACGATTTCGTGCCTGAGGGGAATCCAGCTCTCTCTCTCTCTCTCTCTCTCTCTCTCTCTCTCTCTCTCTCTCTCTCTCTCCCCAAACATTTTTCAGCAGGACATCTCCTCTGTCATGTTTCATGCTTGCCATCATTTATTGGTAACGTTTTTCTTTCGTTTCTGCATTTCCAACTCTCTATTTAAACGTTATAGACATCCATATTTTCACAAATCAATAACTTAGTGGAATTGCACCCTCCCATTTGTCTGGATCAATCATGCTAAAACTGCTGATGGCTACATCTAGCCCATAAATTCTACCTTCTAAACCGGTTTCAGGTTGTACTACGTGTTCTGGTGTCACTTTTAAAACTACCTGCTCTTTCAGAGCCTCTGAAAAGCGACTCGTTAAATCCAGCTGCACCAGCTCCCGCCTCGGGCCTCGCTTCCATCTCTGCTCAGAGCCTGAGAGAGCAGGTGACAGGTTTAGATACGCATCTATCTGTGCCGATGATGTCGACCGATCGCAGTTTATCATCGGTATCATTAACAGTAAATTCCAGCATCTGTCAAAATTAATTTCAGCAGTGAAAACAAGGCATTTGGAATGATTTACACCTTCCTGACATTCTGGCCTGATGCCCGTGCACCTGAATAATAGAAGAACAAATCAATCATCAAGTCTGACAACATCTTTTAAAGGCAATTAATGAAAGGCGCCCGGGGGTGGGTGGCGCCGATTGTTAAATATCATGCTGAAATCCAACCTCGTTTAGCTCCAAACAATGTTCATCAATGTGGTTGAATTTTTTAATGTCACTTTTTATTGTGGTATATATAAATCTAATGATTAAAAACATGATGTTAAATCTACATGTACACAAAAATCTAAATATTAAATTCAAAAGTGACTGTTTGAATGTGTACATCAACTCTAAAGCTTAATGTTGAATCTAAATCCAAATGTTTCATCTAAAAGTTCAATCTAAAAGTTCAATCTAAATAAAAATCATGTACAGTATATGATTTAAACATTAAACCAAAATCTTTGTTTTAAATTTATGTTTTGTTGAACCCAGTTTTAAACATAATATTAAACCTAATGTTGCAACTAAATGTTAAATATAAATATAAATGTTAAATGGCAATCTGATGTTAAATCTAGATGTCAAAAATCTAAATATTCATTCAAATGTGACTGTTGAAATTAAAAAAAACATAATATTTGTTATACCTAATGTTAAAACTAAATGTTAAATATACATATAAATGTGGATTCTAAATCTATATATCGAGATGCTTTAAGTATATGAAGAATATCAGCCTGTATTTGCAGCTCATAAAAATGTGCTTAATTTGAAGGGAGCACCTGTTGGCACAAAGCGGCAGCCATCCACAGATCCTAATCGCTTCCTCCAGCCTGAAGGGTTTCTCCCCAGCGATCGTCATATTTAGCAAAGAGCTCAACACCGAAGATGAAACTCTTCTTCCTTCTTATTGGAACAAAGACTTCCTTAGTTGCTCCAAGTTTCCCATGAGAAACAATAACAAAGAAAAAAAGTCTCCCTTTAACGCTCACATGGCAAACAGTCACGCCTGGCTGTACACACTCCTTTAAACGCCACACTCAAACAGCTCAGCGTGTGTGTGTTTGTGGGTGTGTGCGTGTGTGTGTGCGTGTGTGTGTGTGCGTGCGTGTGTGTGTGTGTGTGTGTGTGTGTGTGTGTGTGTGTGTGCGTGTGTGTGTGTGAGTGTGTGTGACGAGCTCAACACGCTATTCACATTTGGGTCACTATTAGACAGATGTTCTCAAATCTCAACCTCAACCTTTTCTTTTCCCACTCTGACTGAATCGTGCGGGTTAAACACATACGAACTACTCATTAACTTTAATCCAAACACTTTGCTCTCTGTTGTCACATGACTGTTTCAGCAGCTGTGATAAATGGGCTAACAGGTTCATTTCAAGCCGGACTCGTTTCTGACTTTCCCCCTTCGCTGGATGGAAGTAAGCATTTTATGTGTTTCGCAAAGTCTTTGAATCGGATCCAACGTTGTTGTTTTTCTCCTGTGATAGTTAGGAATAAAGGTCGTTGTGTGCGGAAGATCTCAGGAAGTTCTTGTGCGCACAATAAGTCCTGCCTTTACACTGAGCCCTAACCATCAACTGAGTTAAATAACAAACTAGGCCGATGCTTTCATCCCTGACAGCAGTAGTCTTTCCCCCAAAAGCCCCCAATCCCCTGGCTTGCGCAAGCAATATATTTAGATGGATTCAATTTAGACAGAGTTGGACTTTTTTGGTTGGGAAGTAAAGGTCAATAACTTTGTTTTTGTAAAATAAATTAAAAAAAGAGTGAGTACAATATGAAAATTACATTCAAATATTACAAAAACGGAATCGATCTCCTTGAGGTGTCACATGGGGTAAATTTGGACCCCAAATTTGGGGTAAATTTGGACTAAATCGGACAAACGGTCAGGACGTTATGTCCAAAAAAAAGGATAGATCTCCTTGAGTTGACTCATCTTCATCAAATTGGACTAAATCGGCCCAATGGTCAGGAAGTTTGTTTTTCGTTGAAAAGTTCATCCTAGTGTTTAAAGTGGATTTTAGTAGAGTTTGATAAACGCAAGATCTCCTTGAGTTGGTTCATCTGCACCAAATTGGACTGAATCGGACCAATGGTTGAGAAATTCTGGCCCAAAAACTATTGGTGGATAAAACTCCCCCAAGTGTTGAAAATTTCTATCAGGCCTTTCCTTAAATCAATCCAGTTCTTCCTTTCACTAAGTTCTATGTAGGTATAAAATTATATGAAAATGATCAATGAAATGCAATGAATGTTGAAGACCATGTTTTAACTTGTTAATAATCATTTATTAATTACTTTAAAGTGTTAATGACACAGCATTTCTAAGTCCTTTATACGACCAGTCTTACTAAAGTTGTAGCAAAAATTCCCTTTGATCAAAAAAAAACTTCCAGACTAGAAGGGACACAAATATTCCCAGAATAAAGGCAAAAAAAAAAAATCAGACTATTTTGCTTGACTAGAATTCTTAAAAACCTGCATAAAAGCCTGGATACTTAAAGATCATAATGGACCTTAAAACTAGGTACAAAAACACAAATTTAAAAAAAGTTGCACTTTCTAGAAAACAAAGTCAAATTTTGTATTTTAATCTCTGGACCGGACTGACTTAAAGAATCTAGATCTTAAACTAAAAGATCCTTATTAAATGTACCTCAATATTATCTGAAGCGTCGTATTCACGGGAATGTTGATATAGCCTCTCATATTTAACTTATTTTCCTAATATAAAATATTGTTCTTTTTTAGACATTCCTGAGAAACAAGCATTTTTTTTCACTTATTTGAAATTTACTTTTTCCAGAGCAGGAAAAGCTCTACCAAAAAAAAAAAGAAAAACCCCCAAAAACCAGGATGCTGATGCAAACCACAACTCAAACGATGGCCTTCTTGGTGTTAGCTGAGACCGAGCGCGAAGACGAGAGATGGTTCCCAGGATGAAGGGCCTGGATGGAGGGACTTTTCCGTCGGTGTCGAACCCTGACTTTGCAGAGCAAATGGAGCGAACCCTAATGCTCCTGAAATGAATATCAGCGACTTGACCAAATTCATTTAGAGATCAGCCAGAGTCTTAATCCCTCTCGGCGGGGGTTGGGGGTTGTGTCTTTTTCTTGTGCCCCCCCTCTTCCTTTTGGAAGAAGGTAATATGGCTAAATTTGCTTTGCTAATGGGCTTAGCGCAAGCTGTTACCGAGCAGAGTGGACACGCAGCGGTCCGGCTGGGATACCAGTGGCTTTTCATCTGACTCCTGATGGGGCGAAAGGGAGTGTGGGCGAGAGTTTACGGGAAAGTTGGAGATAAAAGGAAGACTGGGGTGGGGAGGTTTTACAGTGGGGGGGTTGGGGGACTCGAGACAGGAAGAGGATTCAGAGTGGAGAAAATAACATCATTTCACACATAAACACTGAAATTTCAGAGAAAATTGCAGGGTTTTTTCGGTTTACATGACAACACCCATTGAAAAAAGAAAATATTAATTTTTTGTATTATATAAAAGTTCGTGTTCATGCGACAATGTTGCGATAATAATCCTCGTACTCATGGAACCATAAAACAACAGGGGTAAAAAAGTACAGCCGTTATACTATTACAAAAGAAATGCCGGACTACGGTTCGACGTGACGTAACCTTTGGTTGTGGTTAGGACTTTGAGTCACACAATAGTCACAATTGTGGATGCCTGAAAATGCAAAATTTGGAAAATCCGTTATGTATTTGAATCCCCTCTAAACGTCATCGCCGTGTAAAGAGGCAAATAACTATTCAAATTATTTTTTTTTTGATCTCTTATTTTCCATCCATCTGCACTTAAACTTGGTTTGTGCCAAGATTTGGGAAAAAAACCCATCTTGCAGCAGATGCATAATTTTTGTGCCTATGAGTGTGGTCATGTGACCTACACCAGCCTTCCTTAAAAATACTCGCCTATTACTCTTTATTTGGAAGTAATAACTATTTCCCATATAAAAAAGTATATAAGTGTTATTTATGACTGAGGCATGGACCAAACGCTCCCCCACCAGCTACTTTGCATAAATGATGTCATTGCCTAATAATATTACATTTGTTAATTTAAGTAAAGCCTAACATGGATTATATAACCAAAGTAACTTAAAAATACCTCTGGTGCCTATGGACCGGTAAACTTTAAATTTTAGACCTACCTGTTACCAGGTGTGAGTAAACTGGGATTAAACACAAAAAATATCACTTCTATAAACGCTAGATATATTTTTTTCAATTTTAGATATAAAAGGCTATAATATCATATATATATATATATATTACAGTAACACCATGAAAAAAAATAATCCATGAATTTTCTCAGAAACTCTTTGATGATTAATCCATCAAATTTGACAGAAATAGCACAAAGTCCATGTTTTTTCTACACAGTTTTTGTGGAATAGGACCAGCAGGAATGTCTATTTGGACCAGTCGGATAGACAATGGACCCACAATTTGCCATAACTGGGAATTTGTCGGCAAAGTACCACCTGTGTCCACTAGGAGGAACTATATGAACATACTAAAATCTTTTGCTGTGAGGGAATCATCTTGGGCTGTTGAACAATGAACGATCTACCGTATAATGATGGGATACAAAGTACAATACTTACATGTCACTCATAATCCACCCACTACTCTATAGTTTAAATTCGGTTTATTTTCGGTTTATTTTCTACACACTAAAGGGTCACGACAACACGACAACAAGACTCTTGTTTTCCCGCCTTCGTCATACCGACACCCATCATTAAATTGCGAAGGGAGATGGTTTCTATTTCTAGCTAGATCAGTGTCATGTAAACCAGCCTTTTACAGCGCAATGAGTAAACAGAGAAGGAGACGATGGCAAACACTCAATAAAAAAAAAAAAAGAGTTCTTGTTCCGAGGGACTTTAGAGGAGCCTTAATAAACTCAACAGCAGCTCAAATAAAAGTTCTCATCTATCAGGCTGGAATGAACCGCAGTAACATGGAACCACGCAATCGCAATCTTTATCGGAACGTTTGCGAAAGAACATTAAGACGTAATTAAAACAGTTATAAAAGTATTAGGAAAAGATTAGAATATTACGAACACGCTGAAATAAAATAAAGGTAAAAATAGAATAAATTTGTTTGCTGTCTGGGATAAAGTTCACCGCGTTTTCTTAAACCAGCACTCTATATCAGGAAAGACAGGAATAAGAATCATTTTATAAAATTAAAGATTTGATAAAAGGCAGCAGCAGACAAGTTTAACAAGTTTGAAGCGTAAAGAACTGAGAGTTGAGGAGGTTCTGAACTTCTCTGGGAGCTTGTGTAAAAATATTTGGCGCATAAAAGCCGGCAAATCAAAAAAAAATAAAAAAATAGAAGAAGTCATCGAAAAAAGTTATTCAGGAGCAAAAAAATTCAATAAAGCAAAATTGGACACATTCTCAAATGTGTCCAAATGTGCTTCCCGACTAATCTGTCTGCTGGCATTTCTCTATTTCTCCATTTTCTTTGCAAATGTTATGAGACTTTCCTCTCATGGTATCTGGGTAAATAACGCCCCTCCTTGAACATGTGCTCTGCGGGGCCACTCTTCGTCTGCCGTGGCATCGGGCGACAGATAACTCATCGGGCGACAGATAACCCGCTGCATGACAGCAGTGTGCCTTCCCATATGCCAGCTGTGGCAGCCACACATTATGGCTGACATATGCCAATTTACCCTGAGATTGCATCCCTTGTCCTACGGCTGACGTCCATAAATGAGAAGCTACGAGGATCATTTCCTGGCCAGAGGAGGCTGTGGCAACTTACACTGTAAAAACAGCCCCGCATATTGTTAAGTAAAATCAAATCGTCTGGTATTGAGCAAAACAACACACAAATTGTAGATTCTTAAAGTCGCCATTATTACCAGCTGTGAAAACTCAGTAATTTAAGATGGATTTGCCTCAAATGAGTTTTTTGTCTTTTCACTAGACCTTCATGGTACTTTTAAGAATTATAGTTCCTGCTCAGCTGTTTGGTGTTGAACACATTTTGAGTCACTATTTATTACCGGAAAATGTGACTGAACCTAATTTACGATACGACCCAGAGGCAGCATGTTTATGCCTAAAGAGTAAGGGGCCGAGGATAGAGCCGTGGGGGACACCACAGGTGAAGAGGCCACAGAGGAGGAGCCATTCCCAGTAGCTACTAAGACAGTTCAATTCAATAAATAGGATTTTCTTTATACATATTAAAGCATTTGAGGATGTATTAAACAAAATTATGTAACTTGAATCAATAAAAAAAAAAAAAGTCTAGTGATAATAATAATAATAATAATAATAATAATAATAATAATACATTTAATTTATAATGCACTTTACATTTGGATCAAATCTTAAAGTGCTAAGTTAAGGTCAAATAGCTGCTTAAAAACATGCTTTACCAAAAAGGTTGGGAAATTTTTCTTCATAAAGAAGGTAATGGAGAGTTAATTGAATTAAAACTGAACATTTTCCAAGAAAGTCGTTTTTTTTATTTTTTATTACTGTTTAAAAATTGTTAAAACAATTTCACATTTTATTTTAATTACACATATTGTTAAAATCAGAATAACAATCTTCATGGGGAGCATTCAAACCATTATTTTACAGTTCTTACGTCTACCTCAATATCGGCACGAAGAGAGAAAGTAAGATATATATATATCTTCTTTCTAAAAAATGCATTATGTAATCTTCCGTAAAAAACAAAAAAATGTAACTTATTTCCCAGAGACAACTCTTTTCTACTTGCTTGAAATTCATGGTTTTGCAGTGCTGTTGTTTTCAAACGTGCTTTTGTGCACGCTCCCCTCCACATTATCTGACTTGATTAAAATCTCCAGCTGACAGTGGAGACAGAGGTCTGCAGAGACGGCACCTTGAAAGTGGAGTCAGGCGGCGGAGCTGCTTCGGGTCTCAATACGAGTCACATAACCCCGAGTCCTGAGCCATTCTGGGCCGCTGACCCACAAATAAGAGACTCAGTCCAATCCATTTTGCCCCCATGCCTGCCAGCGCCGTGTGGGCTTTAACTCTCCTGAGGGTCATTTCCCCCAGCGGCTCCATTAGGGTCTGGGTTCTTATAGAGCATCGACCAGCGCTCCCCTCAGTTCGTGTCACATTACGAGGGAGAGGGTCTCGCCTGCAGCAGCTCCGATGGAGTTTCTCACTGAACTGAAAATACTTGTTGCCGTAGCAGCCCAAGATTGAAAAACAGGAACTGCTGGTGAAGGTATTTTCTTTTCGAAGTAGAGCGTGAAATTTAAATTTTCCTCAAAGTGATGCCAGAAAATCATCAACCCGGGTTTGTTCCAACGTTTTAATCTGCTTGAAAACATCTAAGGGAGCGTTTATGTTGCGGGCGGGTTTATTGTTGAGTCTTTTAGGATAAACTGACATGATGACGTTTGATATTCACATCTCTCATTTCATGTCATTTCATTATTTTGAATTTGGTTTTAATCATCTTAACGTGTTTGTGTCTCTGCCTCCAGGAACCAGCTATGTCTGATCCGGCGGGAAACTTATCAGAAAGTCCGGGGTATGGCTCCCGCATCGGGGTGACAGAGAACTCCCTTGCCATCCTGGAGCGAAACAGGGATTCTGGAGAACTTTGGGACCTGGAGGAGATTAAACCAAATGCAGAAGCGCTGGAGCGTGGCATGCCGGGCCTGTACCTCTCCTGCTTCGACATGCTCTTCACTGAAGACGCCACCTGGCTGGTGAAAGTTTCAGAAAACTCCCCGGCACCGACTGTGCCCACGACTCGCATCGAGCCCCAGGAGGAACCGGAGCAGTGCCCCGTCATTGACAGCCAGGAACAGGGTCTCTCTCCCGGGCTGCAGGGGCAGGAGGAGGAGCATTCTCTGGAGCAGGTGCAGAGCATGGTGGTCGGAGAAGTGCTGAAGGACATCGAAACGGCCTGCAAACTGCTCAACATCACCCCAGGTAGGTCCCTTCCTCCCCCGCACCTGCTGCTGCAGACCTCTTCTGGACGGAGACATTTAACAGACAAAGACACAAAGCTTTAAAGTACATAACGCATTTTTCATAACAGGGTGCAGGAATACTGAGTGGATGTTATTTAAGCTACTGGATCTGGCTCCCAAAATCAACAGATATTTGTTTGGATAGTCCGGGAAAGATGACAGATCAGATTCATCAACTCCTTACTGACGCAAAGCCGTGTTTACCATCTCCAGGATCTGTTTAATCCTGACCTTTGCTTGCTGTTCCCTTGGAATAGTGACAGTCATGGTTCTCTCTCGCCATCACACGTGTACACAGACTTAAGGGCGAGGGCTCCTGCTCACAAAGCAAACACAGGAAGCATTATGTACTGTAAGACTTGTGGCTGTCATAAAAACCTGAGTGATCCTCCATCATCTGTTCTGCTGATTAGAACCGGAGCGGCACAAGGACACAATTACCCCGTGTTAAAGTCACTGGACATAATGCAGCGTGAAAAATGCATGAATCTAACTGATATGACTTTTACTCACTAAACCCGTAAGAAGTTGATTTACTGCCGGGCCAGCTGGGTTTTCTCACAGGCATCCTTTTCCGTGTTTTGTAGACCCTACGGACTGGAACACGGGGAATGTCCAGAAGTGGCTGCTGTGGACTGAACACCTCTACAGGTTGCCCCACGCTGGAAAGGCCTTCCAGGATTTGACAGGAAAAGACTTGTGCGCCATGAGCGAGGAGGAGTTTCGCCATCGTTCGCCGCAGTGTGGAGACACACTCCACGCTCACCTGGACATATGGAAGTCAGGTGTGTATGTGTGTGTGTGTGTGTGTGTGTGGAGGTTATTCTCAGTTTATCAGCGCAGACTTTGGTTTCTGGAAGGATTCTATTGTTCAGGGTGTGGATAGAGTTCTGTGTCTCAGCAGCTGGAGTTACTATGTGTCAGTATGCCTGGTCAAAAAAATTGTCTCTTTCTGTCGGCCCTGTTGTGAACTGGCAACTTGTCCAGGGTCTAGCCCCGCCTCCTGCCCAGTGTCAGCTGGAATAGGCCACAGCCCCTAGATTATAGATTGGATGGATGGAAGGATAGATGGATGGATGGATGATAGATTTGATGGATGGATGGATGGAAGGATAGATGGATGGATGGATGAATAATAGATTTGATGGATGGATGATAGATTAGATGGATGGAAGGATAGATGGTTGGATGGATGAATGATAGATTTGATGGATGGATGGATGGATGGAAAGATAGATGGATGGATGAATGGATTATAGATTGGATGGATGATTATAGGTTGGATGGATGGAAGGGTAGATGGATGGATGGATGAATGATAGATTTGATGGATGGATGGAAGGATAGATGGATGGATGGATGGATGGATGGATGGATGGATGGACAACAGATTGGATACATGGATGATAGACTGGATGGACGAATGGATTATAGATTGGATGGATGGATGGATGGATGGATGAATGATAGATTTGATGGATGGATGGACGGATAGATGGATGGATGGATGGATGGATGGATGATAGACTGGATGGATGGATGGATTATAAATTGGATGGATGGAAGGATAGATGGATGGATGGATGATAGATTTGATGGATGGATGATAAGATTAGATAGATGGATGGATGAATGGATTATAGATTGGATAGATGGATTATAGGTTGGATGGATGGAAGGATAGATGGATGGATGGATGATAGATTTGATGGATGATAAGATTAGATAGATGGATGGATGAATGGATTATAGATTGGATGGATGGATGGATTCTAGGTTGGATGGATGGAAGGATAGATGGATGGATGAATGAATGATAGTTTTAATGAATGGATGGAAGGATAGATGGATGGATGGATGGATGGATGATAGATTGGATGGATGTATGGATGGATGGATGGATGGATGACAATAGATTGGATACATGGATGATAGACTGGATGGACGAATGGTTTATAGATTGGATGGACGGATGGGTGAATGGATGGATGGATGATACATGGATGGATGGATGGATGGATGGATGGATGGATGGATGGATGGATGAATGGATGGATAGATGGAGGGATGGATGGATGGATGGATGGTTTAATATTCTGTACAGCACGAAACATTCTTCCTTCGGAGCGTCGGTTCTGCAGGAGGAAACGTCTCTCCAGGGACAGAGTTAGAAATAAATAAAAGGTAATAAAATAATAGAAATCTTCAACTGAAATGTTTCCGTCTCTCTTCTCTCTTCTCTCTCCAGCTGCCTGGATGAAGGAGAGGTGCTCAGTTGGCGAAACAAAAACTACTGGTAGGTTTGTCGGCCTCATCCACCTGTCAATCAAAGATGTCGTTAAACAATCATGAATAAAAATGCATGAATTAGATAATAGATAATGTTATGAATATTAATAGACATCTAGTTTAACTTAGATGAAAGAGAAGAGTTTGGTTTCACTGAATCTCCCACACCTTTGATGTGCTTCCTCCTCTGATGTTGATTCTGAAACCTGGAGGGCGTAACGTTACGACACTTTTTTTTTTTTTACATATGAATCGCGTCACTGATGCCTTTCTTCTTCTTCGGTGTCAGGCGGTGAGGAGCTTTGGTCCGAGGCGGATTCGTCGTGTTCGGGTCAGCCCATTCACCTGTGGCAGTTCCTCAGAGAACTCCTGCTCAAACCTCACAAGTACGGCCGCTGTATCCGCTGGCTCAATAAAGAAAAAGGTATATTCAGGGTTTTTTTTTTTAAAATACTAAATTAGAGACACGTCTCCGGACTCTCTCAGAACATCAAAGGTGTTCTCAGATGTCATTACGACTATTTGCCTGGTTTGATTTTAAAGGAATAAATGCTGGACTGAAAAAAAAAAATTCCACAGATAAAAATTTTACATATTTCCGTTCATTTATGGTACTATTTTATTTCAACTACATTCAGTTCTTTCCAAACTTACACACCAACTTCTTTCAGAACTTTGACCACTCATGAAATTTGTATATATATCCTGAAAAGTCATAACTCCATAACTATTTCATGGGTCATGAAATAGAACTTGGGGAAGTTCAGTTGCATATCTCTGCCACTAGGGGAGCTTTATCTCCAAAATCTTTCGAGCCATGATTTCTCAACCGTCCGATCTGGACGGTTTGAGATTATAAATGAGTCACATTTAACCTGAGGAATTCAGTCGGGGGGATTACATGTACAACCCAGGGGGCTGGGGACTTTTCGGGGATATACCCTTGCTGGTGGAGTAAACAGCATAGGCCTAACTTATACATTGTAATACTGACCAAGAGTAGTTGTCTGTTGATTAACGACACAATCAATGAACAAGTTACATTTCAACGAGATATAGGGATGTATTTTTAGGCAGTTAAACATCCTGTTTGTTCAAATAATCATCGCAAATGCTCAAAATAAGAATTTCCAGCCAAATTAAAGAGAAAATTCATCTTAAAATGCTTAAATATCAATCTGTAATCTTATTTCAAACTCAAAATGGACTTGAATCTAGAACAGCGTCACTACTAAATAGAAAGAAACTTTATAAATACCCACAAGGGAAATATTTGAGGTGGTTAAGGAGATGAGATTTTTTAAAAAACAAAGATAAAACATGCAAAAATGAACATATTACAATGAAAACAAAACAAAGAAAAGTGATACGGCGCAGTTTTGCGAAAAGTATACTATTTTAAGTATTATTAGGTGATTCTGAGACATAAACGTCCTAATATTAGTGAAATATAGTTAAAAAATTTGATGTATCAGCTTATTTCAAGATGCC
This sequence comes from Lophius piscatorius, assembly GCA_009660295.1. Classification (NCBI taxonomy): domain Eukaryota; kingdom Metazoa; phylum Chordata; class Actinopteri; order Lophiiformes; family Lophiidae; genus Lophius; species Lophius piscatorius. The sequence continues at coordinate 35,527 of VRLP01004292.1, read as the reverse complement.
CTCTATCTAAATCTCATTCTATAGGCAGATTTCTTTTCAACTTATTTCAAGCTAAAAACTTCTAACGCTTATAAAATCTTCCATTGATCTCTTTCAAATTCTATACCATCGTAGACCTTAGTACAAGGAAGAAGTGGGTTGATTTTGGGGACGGTCAATACTATATTTATGACACTAGGGGGAGCTTTATCTCCAAAGGTTTTAAGGGCCATAATTTCTCAACCTTTGGTCTGATTTTTGGTTTTATTTAGTGCAAATGAATTAACTTGAAGAGTTTTATCTCATTTATGTCCTGTATTATAATATTTCATATTTTAATTACGAAATGGCAGTATTTTTACAAAAAACACAATTTTTCGGATATAACTTCCTAACCGTTTGTCCGATTTGGTCCAAATTTGTTGCATATGAATCGACTCAAGGAGTTTTATCTCGTTTATGTCAATTTACTCCAGTAGTCCATATTTTACTCACTAGGGGGACCTTTTTAATAATGTATTTTTTTCAACAAAAACATTTTTTTTTTAACATAACTTCCGAATCGCTGGTCCGATAATAATCTGTTTGAGTCGCATCTGAGGAGTTCAATCAGGGGGATTGCTTGTACAATGCAGGGGATGTGGGGCTTTATGGGGACGTACCCTTGTTTGTCTGGGACGATGTCTGGGAAATGTTGTCACCCACTGTAATGTTTTCTGGCGGTCATTATAAATGAAAAAATCTCTCTTGATTCCACCAGGTATTTTTAAAATCGAAGACTCGGCTCACGTGGCCAGACTGTGGGGACTGAGGAAGAACCGACCCGCTATGAACTATGACAAGCTGAGTCGCTCCATACGTCAGTACTACAAGAAGGGCATCATCCGCAAACCTGACGTGTCCCAGAGACTGGTCTACCAGTTTGTTCACCCAGTATGAAGCAGAGGAGACCGAAACCCACGGAACTCACCCACCGCGCTCTCGGACACTTACGCACGAGATGCTAAGGTGACATGGAGCGCCTGCGCTAATTGTGCGCGCCTCCACTTCCATTATTGAAGTCTCTGCTGCTGCATGGAGGCTCATCTGTGAAAGGGCCCAGGGGGAGGCGACAAAAAAAAAAAAAGAAGTGGCTTTTGGGGGCGTTTTCCTGCTGCGGATAGAGAACACACACACATCAATAAGCAATAAATTAAAATAAATAAACGTGTAAATGAACTGCCTTTTCATTAGCATGATCTGCCTGTATTTTTCCATAATGTGATTTTAATTTAGTCGCCACGCCAAATAACCAGAACTGATTGTTCCTGCACACAAGCCTCAGAAAAACGCCCATAGCTACGTTTGCTTTGTCCTTTTGTTTCACTCATCTCCATTACTGTCTCTATTTGAATTAGAGCCAGTTTTACTGCTCCAGTTGATAATGTGGATGCTTCCTTTTCGGGTTTGGCCCTACCTGTTATGTACACAATCGGTCGGGGAGGAGAGGCGTCTGTATTCTCTGTACTCTGCAGGTACAGTCCGTACAGTTTGCTGCCTCTTTGGAAGATCCTCAAAACGCCGCTCAGACTGTACTGATGGCGCCGCTGAAATGTTTCTAAGGTGGTGAGGAGTGACGAGCTGAGCTCCCTTCGTACTGCTACGCTTTCACCTCTGCTGCGCAAACTATAGCATTTAACGTCCAGGGTGTTTCACTGCGAAGACCCAAAGTGTTGAAGGTAAAATAAATTGATATGAAATAAATAATCATAAAGAGACAAATTGTGTCATTCATTCATCAGTCATCTGCTTATCCTCATGTGGGGGGTGGATGGATAGATGATAGATTGGATGGATGATGGATGGATGGATGAATGGATGGGTATATGGACGATAGATTGGATGGACTGATGGATGGATGGATGGACGATAGATTGGATGGGCGGATGAATGGTTAAAGGGATAGATTGGATGGATGGATGGATTGATGATAGATTGGATGGATCTATGGATGGATGGATGGATGGATGGATGGATGGACAAAAGGATGGATGGATGATGGATGGATGATAGATTGGATGAATGGATGGATGGATGGATGACTGGAAGAACGGATGATAGATGGATGGATGGATGACTGGAAGAACGGATGACAGATGGATGGATGGACGACTGGAAGAACGGATGATGGATGGATGGATGGCTGATAGATTGGATGAATGGATGATCGATGGACTATATATTGGATGGATGGATGATGGATGGACTATAGATTGGATGGATGGATTATGGATGGACTATAGATTGGGTGGATGGATGGATGGGTGGATGGACGATAGATTGGATGGATGGATGGACAGTTGGATGAAGGCATGATGGATGGAAGGATGGAGCCTATCCCAGCTGACCGTAGACGAGAGGCGGGGTTTACCTTGGACAACTCTCCAGTTCTTCCCAGGGTCGATACTTGGAGATGAAATTGGAAATCGTGGCTTTGGAGACGTCGGCGTTTGTTCGTCTGGTTCCTTCAATGCCCTCCTGTTTCCTCCTACAGTCCAAAAACATGAAATGTTGGTGAATTTGAGCCGCCTCTTAACCATGGTCAACTTGGAACAGGCTCCAGTCCCTCGTGAGCCAGCACAAGATGAAGGGTTGACAAAATCTCGTCTTCTGACACCGTCAGGTCAAAATTTGAGTTTGTCTAATAGTTTGGTTTGTGTTTTTAAACAGATTGGGTGAGTGTGTTTTATTTTCCTTCTACCTTTTTCTCAGGATATTGTACATGTCTCTAAATCACCACACCTCCAAAGCACCGGAGGTTACCGGCGGGGTACCACAAGGATTCATTTTAGGGCCATTACTTTTAAACGTATAAATGTCACCATTAGGAAGTGTCATCAGGAGACACGGCACCGCTTCACATAGCTACGCCGATGACAACCAGCTGTTCGTGAACGTGTCTCCTGATGACACAGGTCCGAAACACTCAACCATAAACTGTATTTCAGACATAAAAACCTGGATGTCAATGAACCTTTTACAGCTTAACCCGAGTAAAACAGGCGCCGTGATGACTAGAACTAAGGCTCGGAGAGAGAAACTGGCCTCCAAACTCAACACAGTGGGACTAAACCCAAGCAACCAAGCAAGAACGTGATCTTTTGACGCTGTAACCGCTGTTCTCTGAGTGTCTCTCCACTTCCCGCAGATGTAATATGTGACAGGGTGGAGAGATGTTGTGGATACGCTGGAGAGCAGCGGATTGTTGGGCGGAGGTATGAAGTTTGCTTGGAGCCATTCTTGTTTCACAGTTCCAGTTTCCGCAGTGAGGATTAATTTACATAATGTTACGTTACATGACAGCGTCTTTCATTCAAGGAAAAGGGCAGTGGCTGCAGAATTGAAATCACAAAAATAAATAAGTGGCTATGACATTTAATCCTCATTGGATCACAGGGATTGAGATTTGGACACTATAAAATAAAAATCACCTTTAATTAACTGTTTCATTAAAAAAAAAACCATGATGAAATAACATTTCATTCTTATTTTTTTATGTTTCACATTATCATACTTTATATATAGTCTGAATTTGTTCATATGACGATTTATTTCATGTTCGATCGATTTTTGGAAAGACCATTTTCATATTTCTACCACTAGGGGGAGTTTTATCTCCAAAATCTCAGATTTCAGGCCATAATTTCTCGATCGTTGGTCCGATTTAGTCCAAATTTGGAGCATAAGGAGATCTATTTAATGTATGTCATATTTTAATCTTATAATTCACATTGTTGAGAAAAACACAGTTTTTTTTTTTTTTTAATATAACATCACATTCAATTTAATGAGTTCACCTTCGTGAGTCAAAAAAAAAAATTAAGAATGAAGCTTTATAAGGAGCTCTCCATAACATTTAAACATTATGAAGAAACTCTTTTTTTTAAAAATCTAAACATGAATCCGTGTGCCGTCTCTCAATCACGGAGAAGAGAATCAGTCACATACACTTCACAGGCTAAACCACTTTTTATTATAATGATCTTTTTTTTCTTCTTCTCTTTGTTTTACAGCGACCACTTTTCTGATTGAGATCTCTGTGAGCGTTTTATCTGTTTTTCTTTCCTCATCAAAAGCTCTTTCTTCTCCAACAGGCTTCCAAAGGTATCATTATTACCTCTCTCTCCCCGTGAAGGGAACCAGAGGGTGCATGTCTGCCAAAAAAAAAAAAAAGTGGCCGTGGGCCAATCCCAAAAGTTGGAGGGCTGTTGTTTGAGGGCGCAGGCCTTTTCTTTGGAAGTGAATTCATATCTTTTACCGGGCAAAATGTGTACACAAGGGATCAAGTGGTGTTAAGGTGTCAGTGTTCGGGTGAAACCATGAGAGAGAGTGAAAACACAGTGGTGTGATTATTTTAGCACCATGGAGATGTGGGTGCACTGATGCGTGCGCGACGCTTCAGGGTAAGAAGAGAAATTACACGCCTGCAGAAATCCAGTTACGTCTGCACTTACAAGGACAGTTGGCAATATCTATTAAAAGGCCTCACCCATCCGTTCAGCCCCTCTAACATCAACAACTGTTGATGAGTCAAGGTGAGGAAGAGCCAACAAATAAACTCTGTCTGCAGGGAGGGGCAATTTAAGGCTTCACATTGTGTTTCAGAACTTTACAGCCCCTGCAAGTTTTTTGTCTTTTTTTTTTTTTACATCAGCTTGAAGTCCCAATTTCTCAAAGTACGTTTTCCATTCAAATTTGTAGATTTGGGCAGATGCTACACCGAGGATGAACTAACCGATCTTTATTCCATCTGCTCTCAGGTCATTTAACTCAGACAAAAGTCATTTTTTTAGTGACAAGTGACTGTGCTTTTATACTTTTACCTTTTTTTTCCTCATAACACAAATAACTGTTTAATTATTATCTATTTATTGCTATTTATTTTACCTTACGCTACTTATCTTCCTATCTTGTCTTCTAGTTTGTCTGTTCATCCGTTTAAAATGCAAATGAATTGCCCTCATTGGGATTATGTTGTTTGTGCTTCTTCCTCAATTAACCATTTTTTTTCTCAAATTTACATTTACTGCTCTAGAGTATAAAAAAACAACGAAATTTAGAACCTAAAATTATACTCATATAATAAAAATAAATAAAAAGTATATACTGTAAAGAAGGAACATAACAAATTTGTTCGTTTAAATTATTATCGAGTCTCTGTTTTGAGAAAATACTTAATTAAAATGTTTGTAAGCACTGGAAGGGATTTTTTTCGAGTTGAAGAATGTAAAAAGCCGAGTTTTTCCCTTTATTTATGCTTTTTGGTCCATTCTGTAAAAAGAAACTTGTTGATGAACTTTAATTACTTTATTAATGCAAAATTAAAATCTACCTTATTAATATCAGACATAAATACTCGATTGTTTTGTAACAAATTGAAGCAATTGTCTTTACGGTACCCTTTTTTTTCTTATTACTTTTAATTGAGAGAAAGAAACTTGTTTTAATCAACGTATATATATAAATTTTATATATATATATTGTATATATATTTTACCTAATTCAAAAAGCTATGTAGGGTTCAGTAAACAATTAAAACCAATTAAATAAACCAGATTAAAACATGTAAAAATTATTCTGGATCTGAATCTGTCTTTTCGGAACTTTATCAAGAAGTCACAGTCTGTGTGTGAAAGGGTGTCGATGGCAAAATAAAAGAAAATATGCACAAAATGTAGAAAAACTGTTTTTTTTAAATGTTAAATGTTTGGTTTTATGGTAAATTTTTTGCAAAAAAAGCAAAAAAGTTGTGAGATCTTTACTAGAAAACTAAAGAAATACCAAAATTATCATTCATATTACATTATAAAAAACAAATGCTATCATAATGTCATATTTATAGTGCCTCAGTTATAATTTAATGTTAATATAGTATATTGATGAAGTTGTTGTGTTACAGACTAAAAAATCGACCTAAAGTTGAGTTTAATGTGCGTGTTGAGGGAAAAGGTTTGCGACTGTGTGGATTCATTGGTCCATAATGTGGCTCATAATCTCATAATGTGGCTCATAATCCCATAATATGGCTCATAATCCCATAATATGGCTCATAATCCCATAATATGCTCATAATGTGGTTTGTAGAAGGTCCGAGGTTGTTTCCTCTCATCCAGGATGGATCTGGTTACTGCTGACCCCTAGTGGCAGATGCTGAGAACAGCAGCTGGGCAAACATGACTCCACACGTTAAAGGTGAGGAAACTCACACTGCCACTATTAAACACTCATTCAGGGGGAAATGAAAAGGAAGCTCAATACAGTGAATTATTTAAGAGTTCGTTAGAGTGATCTTAACTGTCTGAGAAAAATATCTGTCAACATAAACAAGAACAGAAAAATAGAAGCATCAAGATTACTCACAATTAAATCTCATTAAATCCCAAAGCCGCTTCTGTGACGTAATGTTTTATTTGCTAGGAATTAAATTTGACTCTAGAGATGGACACTGTTTTTGTTTTATATAGTCATTTAGATTTTTCCAAAAAATAGTGACATTTCCATTATCTTCCTCTGATACAGCGCCGAATTTTTTAATATTTTTTAATCTATTTATTTTCCCAACGAGGTTATCTAATCCCGACTGATCCTGTCTGGGGAAAAAAAAAAAAAAAAGTATTCGCCCCCTTAGAGATTCAATTGAAAAAAAATTATTGTATAAATAAATGATTCAAACTGGACTAGTATCCCACCCAGACCTGATCAATTACATCATCACTCAAATAGACCATTTTCTGAAACAGGAAGTTGGCTTTGTGGGGCTCACCAGTAGCGCACTATGCCAAAATCAAAAGAAATTCCAGAAGAAAGGTGGAATACGTATCAATCTATAAAGGGTTATAAATCTATTTCTCAGGTTCTGGGACTCCAAAGATCCACAGTGAGACACATTATTGACAAATGGAGAAGACTTGGAACAACAAGCAGATAAAGAAACAAATGTTTTTAAGTTTAAGAGGCACTACAGCCGGAGAGCTACAACATAACGCTAAAAAGAAGGAAAAAAATTCATGAAAAGTTGCCGGCATGGCTGAATGGCGTTTCCATCGAGCGCTTGAGTACTTCTATAAAGATAGGATTTGTCATCCTTCAGTGTATCACGGCGGTCTGACAGTAGATGCTCCAGTTGTGGCTTGTTCACGGTACCGCTGGGCCTCAAATAACGCTAAGAGTTTGTTCAGATGCAGCAGAATTTAAATTCCCATCACCTTCACACGGATGTCCTGCAGGCTGCGTCGCTGTAAACTGAGCTCAGCTCCTCCTTCACTTTTCCAAAACATTTTGAAGTGGCAGATTTTAGTAAGGAAATATTCAACCTCTTTTAATCTAAGCTTGCAAGTATTTGTTTTTTACAGAACATACAGAAGGAGAAAGGCAAACCCTTTTTTTTCCCTCTTGGACCTTTTCAAACTTCCTTGCTGCAGCAGAAAAAGCCACTGGTCCCAATCAATATTTCAGAGACGGATCTTCTTTCCGCTTTGTTGTTGCAGCTTTCTCTCTCTGCGTCGGTAAGAGAACACCCGCCTCCCTCATCAGCGAGGGTGTAGTTTTCACCGGCACCCGTGGTAACCACGTGTGACAAACCAATCTCATATGACATGAAGTGTGCCGCCACATACGGCGCCCTCCAGAATCGTTGGCTCCCATTAAAAAAGTGAGTAAATGCGGTGCATTGAAATGTCTTTATTGTCTATACGCCTGATATTTAATTCAAATTATTCACAAAAAGCTCATCTTTGACTCAAGTAGCATAAACGTAAAGTAAAACAAACGTTGCATTTTTAGTAAAAAATGATATTTTCTCTCAAAAGTGGGCTATGATTATTACCACCTCCGTGAAATCCTATGATTAAAAAGTAACTGAGGCATATCCCCAGTCCTATTTTTTATTTTTAGGTAAATCGGTTTGAGTAGGAACTCTAAAGTGGTGAACAATGACTTCCTGTTTAACTGGGGTATAAATATGAGGAGACACAGGCCCGGTTCTCTTAAGTAATTCTTCACAGCAAGGATGCCGTGGAAAAGTTGTAGAGCTGCACAAATATGACAATGGAAACAAGAAACTCTCTCAACAGATCAAAAGGCCAGTTTCAACGGTAAGATCAAAACTCAGCCTGGAATAGGATGTGCCTGTAAACTGACCCCAGGCACTGTGAGGAGGATGGTTATACTGGCAGAAGACAAAGCTTTTGCCATGGCCAACCCAGTCAGCTGACCTAATCCCAACAGAACATCTGTGGGATGTGCTGCAGAGGAGAGTCCAACAGCACGGCCCTCAGAACCTGAAGGTTGTTTGAGCTAAGAGGTTAGATTTTTGGGGAATAATTTGAATAAACAAGCATCAATAAAGACGTTTTTACGTATCTCATTTTACTCACTACTAATAGCCGATTTCATGTGACGTGTATTTTGGTGGACAGAACGGACCCATCAGGACAGACTACACAAAACAAAATCAAAGGCGTCGTCAACCTCCCGTTTAATTGGATCAAAATCGTGTCAATAAATGGGTAGAAACAAATAGAGGCCATGCATTCAAAATCAGTGTGTGTGTGTGTGGGCGTCGGCATGCAGGTAATCACAGACGTTAAGAGCTGCAGGTGGATAATGCAGAATCACAGACATTCACTCCAAAGAAACTCATTAAAAGATCAATTAGAATGAACGTGGTCGTGAAACGGAGCCGGTGTCGGTATGAAAACAGCGCTTCATCCGTGGCGTGTAAATATAAAAGATAAGCTAGAGAAGAGTCGTTATAACAGGCACCTTGTTAGAAAACAGGTGGGACAGCGCGGGTTCGTGTAAACAATCCTCCCAAGGCTCGGTAGAGTTCTTATTTCCTTTTCAGAGAGACGCTCTGCTCGTTTCATAGATGCTAACTCACCGGCAGGAACACGACTTAACGACAGAAGGAGTAGTTGGACATTTGGAGAAAATGTGCTTATATGGTTTGTAGCAGAGAAGATTGACACCACTCTCTTGGCCGTGCACTGATCGTGAAGGTAGCTCCAGCTGCGGCTTAGCTTAGCATCATTACCGACTGGATTAGACAGAAGGGGATGAAGCCGTTAAATACCGGCGAGCTTCTGATGTGTGTTAGAGGATTTGTATGCCGTTGTTCGACTTGATCAGGGAGAGGAAGCCTGAAGAATGGATGAAAGCGGATGAGCAACACGATGAAGATCTGGGAAAGAGTCGTGGAAGCTAGGCTAAGAAACGAGATGAGGATTGGTGAGCATGGAACCATAGTTCCATGTCAAGAAAGAGAACATCGGATGAGATGGTCGCTTTGAGAGGGTTGATGGAGAAGTACAGAGAAGGCCAGAGGAAGCTGCATCATAATGGATGGGTTCAAGATGGAGGTGGGACTGCATCAAGGATTGGCTCTGAGCCCCCTTCCTCTTTGCTGTAGTGATGTACAGTCTCACAGATGATGTCAGGCAGGAGTCTCCAGGGACTATGATGTTGGTTGAGGACATTTTGATCTGTAGTGAGAGCAAGGAGCAGGTGGAGGAAAACCTAGAGAGGTGGAGGTATGCGCTGGAGAAATAAAGGAATGAAAGTCAGTCACAGCGAGACAGAATACATGTGTGTGGATGAAAAGGGAGGCAGGTGGAACGGTGATGATGAAGGAGTAAAGGTGGAGAAGGTGCAGGAGTTTTAGTTCATGGGGTCAACTGTTCGGAGCAACGGGGAATGTAGAAAAGAGGTGAAGAAGCGAGTGCAGGCAAGGTGGAGTGGGTGGAGAAGAGTGTCAGGAGTTATCTGTGACAGATGGGTCCCAGCAAGACTGAAGAGGAATGAGGAGAGGGAGTCAGATGTGGCGTCCATTAAAGGGAACCGCCGAAAGAAGAACTTTGCAAAGCCAAGAGTGGTATCGATCTTCTTCTCTACCTGTCAAATCATTCGATGCTGAACATGTTAATATTTCACAACAGAAGAGAACACAGTGTTGGACGAGATAAAATAAATCTACACGCAACCAGACTGTAAAAAAAGAAAAGAAAAAAAGATTGAAATCTGTTCATGGAATGCACAATGCATATCTCATTCCTGTCAGCATCACGTGTCGCCATCACATCTGAAATCAAACACGGCTACACACCAAAGGAACCAAAATGTGTCGCTGGAGCTGAATCGTCTGGAGATGATGCGGTTCTGAACGGATCCGTCTCAGTAAAGTCTTCTCTGAGATCCAGGAAAAAAGAAGCTCTGCTCTCAGTTCTCTGGCAATGTGCAATTATGACCGGACGGTTTAGTCTGGGAGTTCCCCTCCGACGAGGCAAGCGTCCTCATCCGCGAACAGTTAGATGGGCTCCACGTAATTAGCCGGGTAAAGACCCAGCTGGCCGTTGTCTAGGCGACCTTTACACCAGCCCTGCTCATCCTCCTCCTCCAGCTTCGTCAGCTCGTCCCCTTTACCGGTCAGGAGAGACAGATCAGCGTCACAGAACATCAGTGCGATACAGACACAACATTGATCCTGCGGCTGTAAACATCAGTGGAATATTTCACCAACCTTCAACGTTTTAAGAAATAAGGCATTTGTTGAATGAACGTCGGATTTATGGCTCCAGATCCGTTTGATGAGGTCATAGGTACAATTGACCTTTGACCCCTTAATTCTTATCTATTATTAACTCTGACTGGACATTTTTACTATCCCCTAAAGGTATTCCTGAGGTACAGGACGAATGCCCGAGATACACCAATCAGCCATAACATTATAACCACTGCCAGGTAACGTCGGAGTGACACTGATTATTTTGTTGCCATGGCACCAGTCAGTGGGTGGGATACATTAGGGGGCAAGTGAACATTGCTTCCTGCGGTTAATGTGTGTGAGCAAGGGGCAAGATCTGGACGACTTTGAAAATACAAGACGACGGGATAAGAGCATGTTCTGGACTGCATGTCTGGATGTGTGTTCTTCAACGATGAAGAAGGCTAAGGAAGGACAACTGGTGAACCAGCAACAGGGTTCATATTGATGCGTGTGGGGAGGGAAGGCTAGCTTCCGAAGTCCAATCCCGGACAGGAGTTGATGAAGCACAAACTGTGAAAAAAAAAAGTGGCTGGTTCTGATGGTGTCAGAACACACGGTGCAGCCCAGAGCTCTTTGGCTGTCGGGGCAAACACTATATCAGACAGGTGGTTGTATTGATATGGCTGATTGGTGTATGCTGTATGAACCCATATCTTGAATATCATGTAGTTTGTGTGAAAGACAGCACCTCATTAGAATTGAACAATTTCCTGACAGAATATTAACAGAATCATCTTTTAAATATAAAAGTCTCTAATTTATAGTTAGTTTATTGTAATTTATTCTTACTTTATTGTAATTTATTCTTAGTTCATTGTAATTTATTGCCATTCTATGTGAGGTTTGAATGTTTTCTCTATGCTTGTGTCACAAGACAGGAAAGCCTGTTTTCAGTCCGATGCGGATGAAAATAATAATTTGACATTTCTGGGATTATTTTTCTTGTCTCTCTGCAGAGATGAGAAAATATTAGACATAAACGAATTCTGCTCACGGATTCCTGCGTGTGAGGTTTGCGCCGTGAGTGGAAGCTCGTTGCACGGCTTCTGTTTGGTCACTGTTTGTCTTCGTCACCTGAACGGCGTCTGCTGACGCTGGCGATTCAGCGGACATAGTTTTGCAATTTGCATTGCAGCAAGATAAGAAAGTTCTTTAGTGAGGTCGGTACAAAGATCTGTGGTAACGAGCTGATAACATGGACGGGTTTTTAATCATTGTACATTGGCATGAAGTGTGTTTTTCAAACTGGTGTTGATTAGCTCCTTGGAATGGACATGTTTCATCCCGACACCGATTAAAAAAAACGTAGGCATCAACATTTAAAGATGTTCCGCTCATTTGTTATTTCACAGTTTTATTCTACCAGGAGGACATTCCATTTGGACCAGTTGGATAGACAATGGAGCCAAAATGAGCCAAAATGAGCCAAAATGAGCCAAAATGAGGATTTTGTCCCCAGAGACGGAGTTTGGCTGCCAAAATACCACCGGATGTCCACTAGGGGGAGCAATATACACACAATACTACATATGGGTCTGACATAAATCACTATTATATTAAAATCCAGCATTGTGCACAGTAAGAAAATTGCAAAAACTTCTACATGTTCAGAATGTTTTAAGATGGTTTCACATGAATGAGTTCTGCACTTTAAAATAACATCCTCCTGAAGACTTTTTGACATTTTACATTTACATTCCAGTCTTAATGACCATTGTAATGGACAATAAAAAAATATCTAATAACCGTATGGGTTTTTAGTAAATACTGGTAAAGAGCAAATGTCTATATATAATTAAAAAAAACATTTTGCTCAGTATAATGACAAATCAGGTCTAAGGGGGGGTTTGAGAAATGGTCATTAGCATGTGGCGTTGTGTTAGCAGGGATAAACCCTGTGTCAGTGATGGGGGGGGGGGGGTCCCTGTGATTCGCTTTAACCTGCTCTGAAGGTGAGCTCGTCCTGTTCCTGGCCGTCGTAGTCATACAGCGCTTTCACTCTCACGCCGTCGACCGACTCTTCGGAAAAGGAGTTGGAGCCTCCATTGGTGTCGTTGCTTGAGTCCGGGGCTGACTGGTCCTTGTCGGACCACTCTGTGGGCTTCGTGTACAGCTCGTTCTTCTCATAGCTGCTGACACTGAACATTCAGTCGACCATTAAATCTCAATTCTTCCAGCAAAATGAAAAGAAAACATAGTCATGCTACTGATGCTGCCACTGTGTTTGGGCAGGGTTCTGAGCGAGTACATCTCTGATACAACTACAGAACATCTGTTAGTTCTAACTTCAGCGGTAAAAAAAAATCCTTTTTTCAAAAAGGTAATGAATGATATGATATGAATAGAAACATACAGAGGCTGATCTGGATAGGAGCATTCATACGTCAAATTTACAGTTTTCAAATAATCAGTGCCGATGTCATTCTCCTCACCTTCCTCTGTCCCCTCGCGCGTCCACCGCTGCGCTCATGTTCGTCAGCATGACTCCATCACTGGCCTTCTTTGACTTGTCTCTCTTACAGATGTTGTGGCTAAGATCCGGGTTGTACTCCTGCGGAACGCATGAAGAAAAAGAATATTCCTGTTGGTTCGCTCTGCACTGAGCGCATGTTTAACGCAGTTTGATAAATCTGACCGCAGCGATGAAAAGGCCGAGAGCTTTATCTTGTTGGATTAAAGAGACGTGGCCCATGTATGTAACTCAGCTGGTTATAAGATGTGACATGTTCAGTAGCATTTTCCTGTTCTTGGCCGCTGATGACAGCCTCATGCTTAGATTTCAAACTACTTCTTTATCCATTAATAGGGAAATGGAAAATATTCCCTTTGCACCACTCTGCCTCTGAGGTCTTTCATTACATTATGTCGGACAAAGGAGGTGTGCATCGTTCTGTCTGAGCGCGAATGATAGCCGGGTCGTGACCAAAGCCAGGATAAATATGAATGACTTCAGACGATTAAACTGTGTGAGAGTATCTCAGGTTTTCCCGGATGACTCTCGCTCCTGAGCTAACGGATCTTCTCCGTTATAACGGATCCGTCTTTGATAAACCCATATATCTAAGAAAGACAATTGAGTAAATCAATTCATCAATACATGAAAATGCTGCAAGTTTCCAGTCGTGGTGGAGTGTCTTTGGACTGCAGCTAGCTTTGGTCTTTCTGTACCTCAAACCTGGGCCATTTCATTGGCATGTCTGGACCCTGGGTGTTGCTGAACCACTTCAGATCTTCCTGTGTGCTGGCCGTTGTGATGATGTGTTCCAGCTCGCTGTACACTGTAGCGTAACTGCGGAAAAAAAGAGTAAGAGTAAAGATTTAGAGTACGGATAAGCAGATGACTGTGTCTCATTTTCTTGAATTGCTTTAAAGGTCTCGAACCGATGGTCCTGTACGAGGTTCAGGTGGCGTTTGACATCCAACAGCACCTCCCGGAAGAAGCTCAGACGCTTCTCTTCAAACTGCTGGCTCTGATGGAACACCAGCTCCATGCTCTTTGTGTACTGTGGAGTGCAGCTACTCAGCTCTTCCACGGCGCTCTCGTACTTCTCCTTCGCCTGTAACGTTCACGCAGGAACAAACTGTTAGCCGCCTGGAATAAATGATGAGGTCACAGATGCATTGATGATTTAATGCCACATGTCTCGCACAGACGTTCCCGTTTCTTAAACCTTGCGTTTTCAAGGCCAAGAGGGTTAAGGAGTGCGAAGGGCAAGGCTGTCAAAGGAGACCAGAGTTCAGCACGGACGAGTTGATGTTGCAGTAATGAGGGAGGAACACAGAACGGGTGGAGGTGTGGGATTCAGTCAAACATTAACTATGGAGGCCTGTTTGGTTGAGAACATTTTGAGTCTCTATCTCTTACTGAGAAATGTGACTGAACCAGTTTATAATATGACCCAATGGCAGCATGTAGATTACTAAAGAGTAAGGGGCCGAGGACGGAGCCCTGGGGGACACCACAGGTCGAAGAGGCCAACGAGGAGGAGCCATGGCTATTAAGAAAGACAAGAAGAATTTTTGTTGTTGTTGTATGCTTACGGGTGTGAGGACTTACTAAACGTATGTAAATTGATTCAATCAAAAATATTCTAATAAGGGTCCAATAGTTTTCCAAAAACACGCTTTACGAAAAGGTTGAGCCAATCGTATTAAAATGGACCGTTTTCCATGAAATACAAAATGTCCTCAATAAATGGTTTTATAAGTCGTATTTTTGCTTTTATTGTTTCAAACACATTTGGCTTCAACAAATGATTTGTGTTTTTAGAGTGTCTAAGATACTAAACTAAAAATAGACCCAAAGAGATAGAATATGCAAAGATATTTATTTTCCTTATTTTTAAAAAAAATTTTCTTGGTAATGAAATTAAAGGGTTAATAACACTTCAATCCCAGAGACACCATCTCCGTGTTTAAATCATGTTAGCTGATTATCTTTTGGGTGACTTCCTCAGTCAAAACCTCAACAATGATTCTTCCGGCCAGGTGGAGCGGCGCCCCCCTTCCCTCACCTTCTGAGAACATTGTTTGCACTTGTCCAGTTTCTCGTTGAGTTTCTTCTGCTGGTCGGCCGTCACGGACGGATCTCCCTTACAGTTGGCCTCCCTGAAGGCCGCCAGCTTCTCCTCTTTGCAGGCCATGTGGAAGGACTTCTTGGCAGCGTCGAGCTGGACAACACAACATCGGAACAAAGAATAAGTAAACACAAGCAAGTATCAGTTATTAGCTCATCCCAGCAATATGCTCTGAGACCAGATCCCATGGTTTAACTCATTAATGAATATAAATACAGTTAACTGTTTTATGAGCTCAGGTATGAAACAGGACAGATTTCCTCGTGGAAATTAGTTCAATTTAGACACAATTAGACTTATGGTTGGGAAGTTGGGAAGGAACAGTCGAAATTTTTTAAAGTTTTTATGCAAAATAAAATTTCCCTGATGAGTGAAATATGAACGATTACAATACCAACGATTGAGAAATTATGACCCCCGAAATTTTGAGGTATAAACATCCCCCTAGTGGTGGAAATATGCAACTGACTTTTCCCAAAATCACTCCAGATCTTCCTCGCACTAAGGTCTATGGGGCTACAAAAGCCGAAAAATGATCCATGACAAAGTTTATAAGTTATCGCGTTAACCCGAAGGATCTGCGACAGACGCGGCGGTGAGGGGTTTTCCATAAAACCCTGACTGTTCTGGGATATAAGGAAGTACAGATCCGCAAACAATCGTTTTTATTGGTGATTAATCATGATGTTTGTCTAATCATGATGATTTCCTAGAGCCAACAGTCCAACCATTAGTTTTCCGTAACCGTTCCGTTAATCCTTTACAAGGGTAAAAAGAGGTTTGGAGCCAATCCCAGCTGACGTTGGGCGAGTGGTGGGTCACAGCCTTAGAGAAATCCTCAGTTCATCGCAGAGTTGACACAAAGAGACAAACAACCGTTCACGCTCGCATTCACACCTATTTAGAGGCAACAGTTCACCACTATGGAAAAGTTCTGGACTACCGGTGGAAGCTGAAGGGAACCCACGCAAATGCGACACATAGAGAGAGAGAGGCCCAAGGTCTCCTGGTGGATTTGAACCAAGAACCTAGTTCCTGTGAGGCGACAATGCTACCAACTCTGCAGCCGTACTTAAAGCCCAGGATGTTAAAATGCTTATTTAAATATAAAATATATTTAAATATATTTAAAATATCAGCTTATTATTGCATGTATGAAAGGTAAGAAAAAGATCACCAAAATAAAAAAACAACAACCTGGGAATGTTTGGTATTTGGCCGCTAAGAGAAATGTTTAAAGATCAATCTGCATTAGATAGCTGTAAAATATTTAATAAATAATTTTACCGCTAACTTGAAGCTAGCAAGATTCATGGGAATATGATACAATTCTTCAACACAACGTACTTAAAATGTCCTAAATAGCAGAGAAATTGCTTTAAAATCAAATGTAATATAAAAGTTCTGCTCCACTGGTGTTCTACCCCGGCGTATCTCCTCACCTCTTTCAGCTTTTTGGCCCACGGTTTCTGGGCCTTCCTGAAGCCCTCGTCTGCCTCTTTGGTTTCCTTGAATCCTCCCATCATCTGTTTGTGGTACGAGTCTTTCTGCCAGTTCTTCACCTTCTCAAAGTCCTCGTTCATCAGGCGGTTCTTCACGTCCTGGTGAAGGTCGCTCACCTTCTCCGCCTCCGTCATCAACGCCATCCAGGCGCGCTCTACTGTGCCGTACTGAGGCCCTGGTGGATTGAAGGACGGTGAGCGAGTGAAGTGAAACTCGGGTATGATGTCACGCTAATGTGAAATACTTCTCACCCTTGTCTATTAGCTGCCTCCACCTCTTGGACCACTCCGTCAGCTGCTGTGCGTAGGCTTTCTCGATTTTGGCGCGCTCCTGGATGCAGCCCATCAGCTCACTGCAGAGCCGGTGACCATCATCGATCCGCTTCACTGTGTGTTTGTAGTTCCCAACCTAACGTCAAGACAAATTGAAACCCTTGAAACCCTGATGTATATGACACCTGCAGCGCGTATGCAATCCACCAGGGGGCTTTAGGCACCACAAGACCTTCTATTCAAACATCCAAGATGGCCGCCATCCATGAGTAGCCAACTTGTGATTTTTTTTTTGCTCAATTTTGATAATGCTATCCTAAGAAAAACATCAAAATTGTTACTGATACTTTCATATACATATTTAATGGATTGAGGCAATATTTAACTAATTAATAACAACTAACTTATGATGTATGATGATATGATGGTAAAAGTGTGTTGAAATGTGCTCATCCAATGTGATACAGCCGGTGTTTATTAACATTTATCTGTCATTTTGTCGTATTTCATACATTCGATAGAACAAAATATTCTATACTGACTATTTGAATTAATTAATTATAAGTTTGACTGTGAAAGACAGTATTGTATTCTTTTCAAGCAACCTGTTCATTGAGTATCTTTGAGTATTTGGAGGTTTCCCGGTTTTACCTGCTAAGAATTGTCTTTTGTTCACTGACGTTCACTAAAACTGACCTATTCAGGGAAGAATCACGCTATAATTGATTTATTTCATGGTTAAAGTAAAGTCCAACAATGAATCAAAATGCATATTATGAGAAATAAAGTATTTTTCAGATAATATTTTTAAAAATGACCTAGTTGTTGATTCATGCTGGGAGGCTTGGTTTTTGAACAAGGCTGCTATTTTCCCTGACTTCCTGTCTCCGTGGTCATCGAGGATGACAAGTTGCTGCATATTTATCGAACGAACATGAAAGTCACGCCGACTTTTTCTTCTAACTCGCATCGGGAAAGCAAATAAGTGTGTTTAAAATGTCAGACTGTATTTTTTATGTCCTGGTTGGGGAAACGCCTATTATCTGAATTTCATCATCATAAGCTGTAAAGTAATAAGTCCAGTTTAAATCGGTGGAGATGGAAAGGAGCAAGGTACAAAGATCTCTTTGGTTATCGGATCGAGGAGTCATGATAATCGAATAAAACAACCCTTCGACTCAACAAAATACTCTCTTTATTGGCAATCATGGCAACATAATGGCTTCATATATACTCCTCAAAGAACCGCAGTACTCTTTATTACCGTTATAACACTACTTGAGTGAGTTTGCTGCCTTTAATAGGAATTCTTCTCTCAAGCTGTAGGTGGTGCACTGAATAAGAAGGAGGTGATGGCCGGCTTTGTGCAGTGAGAGCGGAGGTTGGGCTAATGTCCTATTATTCGCTCCTCTCATTGGACGCAGGAGCTGCAACCTCCTAAAAACCACACACTCTGCACACACACTACACACGAAATGATTCTGCAGGCATCTCTGTTGTTCAGTAAGGGAATCATTTCACGCCCATGTGGCGGGGAAAAGAACTCCATCTCTGCTGAATGAACGTTCACCTCTTATACAGGTACCTCACGCTGGAAACGACTCAAAATGCGGGCGGAATGAAAGAAGGCCGAGGAAGAGTGACTGTGTTCCCTACAGGCGCTCTGCTTCGGCGGGATCCAGCCGAGTCAGCGATCAGCAGGCAGCACTGCAGCGGCTCTGCACAAATGTGCAAGACTGTGACTTGTGATGGAGTGACTGTGTGCTGCAAACAGGCACTTCTGCCGCTCCAGCTGATTCTTGCCCCGCCGGAGGATAATCATGACGAGGCAGAAAGTCAGCTGAGTCTGAGAGGAAATGATCGTAAACATTAAACGTCTGGCGTTTATCTATCGATCTATCTATCTATCTATCTATCTATCTATCTATCTATCTATCTATCTATCTATCATAGATAGATACATAATATACAGATATATAACATAGATATTTATATATATATTTAATTTGCGTGCGTATTATATATATATATTTGTATTTACGCATATATATATATAAAGAAATAAAACATGTTTATATGTGTGAAAGTGTAAAACAATATACATGTGTATTTTTATTTCTTTATATATAAATATTTACATACACACACATATATATATAATGTGCGTGCAAATTATATATATATATATATATACATGTATATATTTATTAAGAAATAAAACATGTGTTTATGTGTATATGTGTGGAACAATATACATTTGTATTTCTATTTCTCAATCTATAGAAACATATATATACACACATGTATATATACATATACATATAATGTGCGTGCGTATTATATATATATATTAAGAAATAAAACATGTTTATATGTGTGTAAGTGTAAAACAATATACATGTGTATTTCTATTTCCTAATACATATAAAAAAAACATAAAAGAATTAAGTATAAAAGAGAATAAAGTTCTCTTTTATAGAATAAAGTTGCATAATAAGTGCATGCATACATGTACTTATTATGTAAACATAAAGAAAAGGGGAAGAGTCTGACCTCTGATATATATAAATAGGAATTAAAAATAGTCCAGTTGCTGGTGTACAATAGTAAGTATAAGTATGTAAACATGCTCTGAGGGGATAATATTCTGCAGCCTTGGATGTGTTTGGTTTGCTGCTGGTCTGAACTCCACGAAGAGTCACTCGCTCTCATTTATAATGAATGGACTGACGGGAACTTGTTGCTCATATTACTGGTGCTGCTCCGGGAAGGCTGGTGGAATCCTGTGTAAAGTACCAGTCATCCATTACCAATAATTCAATCAGCAATATTATAAACTAGGCCTACGCTGCCATCCCCGACAGCGAGGAATATGAATATGAATATGAATATGAATGTGACTCGTTAAAAATGTAACTCGTTAAAAATCTCAGTCCATAATGACTCAATGTTAATGTTTGTTTATGTGAAGACAGCAATATGCTCTAAGATAAGATCCCAGGGTGACTCAATAATAAAGGTTAATACAATTATGTCAGTAAAAAAATAAAGTGTTTGTTGTATGAGAGTAAAATATGATAAATTTAACAGGTATAGCTCCTTGAATCGATAATGCACCAAATCTAGACTAAATCAAACAAAATCAAACTTGGTCCTGAGTGAAAAACCATCTCCAGCAGCTCTGTTTCTGGGATCTTCTGCCTGTTTCGTCTTGTTGAAACTAGTAGCTATGATTGTTTGGGTAATCTTATGTGACCAGCAATTAGCCTGCTAGCTAACAGTAGCCGATGTTAGCTTCAGAAGCATGTGAGAAAGAAAGGCAAGTATTGATAGCAAGTCAATTTGGACTGTTCCCTTTAGCGGTCACCACAGCGGATCATCTATTTCTATCTCGCCTTGTCCTCTGCGTCATCCTCTGTCACACCAACCAACTGAATGTCCTCTTTCACCCCATCCAGAAACCTCCTCCTTGGTCTTCCCCTTTTACTCCTGCCTAGCAGCTCCATCTCCGGCATCCTTCTACCGGTAGAGGGATGCCGGAAAACAAGAACACAAGTAATCCCTAACGGTTATGCCGGGAGACATAAGAGACCGGAGTTGGGCGACTAATCGTGAAAAATTTGCAATCTTAATTCAGACGTATATGCGATCTTATTTCTGAAGTACAACAATTCTGCAGCATTTTACGTCATACTATAAGCTCCAGCAAAGACAGCAAGTTCTTTTTTTTTACCACCATGTCCTTTCTAGTCAGGGCTGGCCCTTTAAGAGGACGGCCTTATGGGTGTTATGCATATATGTATATCGTGGGGGTTATAACGATTATAAGAGTTGTAGTTAGATGTTACATACGTAGTGACAGCTGCATGCTGGAAAACCTCCGTCCTGTTAGAAGTGTGTTTCTGTTGTCGCTTGGAGCCACTCAGTAACAAGTCTGTGTTATTATCCTGGCTTTTACGCTAGTTAGCGTACAATCATAGAGAGAATCGGGATTCTCAACACTGATTCTTCTTTAGCCAGCCCTACTGGGGGAGTATATAACCAAAATGCAGGATTGAATAATAGATAGGTTGCTTTTAATACACCGAATGATGAAACAAAAGCTCTAAAATATAACCGCCGGCTCAAAGATCTCCACATCAAACATTTTCAGGGAGGATTGTCTCAACAGTGAGTGTGGCGTGGATAAACGAGACCCCCAGATCCTTCGTCTCACCTCCCAGTGGAAGCAGGTTCAGTGAGAGTTCACCACTGGACAATGTCGTCTCCCAATTAATTTCAATCTGTCAGAGGCTCCTCCCTGCTGTCTCACCTCCCAGAAGCTGTCTGTGGCCGCCTCCTGGCCCATGGGCTCTTCGTAAATTCCAGACATGGTCCCAGGTTCGGCCGGATGGCTTCAGAATGTGGTGGTCCGCAGCAAAGCGACGCTCCTCATGCACTGCGGGAGGAACGCAACCACAGGGGCGGGGATTAGTTATTTAAATAATCAAACAAATAACATAGCCAGTGTTTTTTTTCTCCAAACAGCGCTCTCATGTTCAAACTGAGCAACCTGCAGCTATGCTATGTTTGATGTGTCCAATACATACAGATTAAATGCTTATCTCCTGCCGCTCACGTGATCAATAACAACAACAAAAATCTAAATAGTTTCTTTGATGCAAGACCTTATAAAAGCCTAAAATTATGTGTCGTGGATAGGGGAGCGGAAGTGAAATGCTAAAAAGAAAAAGAGGCGCCGGACAAAGACGTAAGATTTCTACCAAATAAAATGTCATTTTTAGTTCTTCCTATAACTTATTTTTTGGCGAACCTCGCAAAAGCTACGATGGTCCATTAAAAAAAAAGAAAGGAAAAAAAACGCTAAGATGTCTTATATTCCTGGAGAGCTGGAACCAGTGAGAGGGGAAGTGGGAACATTGACAGCTGATTTATTATGACCACAAGGTCAGGAATATTATGAAATCTTCATCGCCTCCGCCGCAGATCTTTTGTGTCAACGTGAGAATTCAAAAACCATTTCAGGCCTTTCAACCATTTCAAATTTTAGACCCCAATCGACCTTAGTGCAAAGAGGAACTGGACTGGTTTTGGGAAGGTCAGTTGCATATTCCGCCACTAGGGGGAGATTTATCTCTATAACCACAGTTTTCAGGCTACCATTTCCCAACTGTTGGTCTAATCTAGTCCAAATCTGTTGTAAATAAATCCATCGAGGAGATCTATCGTGCATAGTTCATATTTTGCCCCAATAGTTCATGTTTTAACCATTAGTCCGATTTAGTCCAGATTTGAGGCAAAGTAATCAACTGGCGGAAATTGGTTTACTACCTTTTTGAGTTTATCCCCTTGGTGTGAGGGACGACAGCGTAGGCCTAGTTTTCAGCTAAATCAATCAAGTTCAACTAAAATGTTGCATATTTCCCCATATAACACTCGAGAGTGTAAGTTAATACCTTCTAACTGACAACGAGATCCTTGACAGATACTCAGAAGAGAGAAATAAGAATGAAAAGCACTTTTTTGCTTCACATATTAACTTTCTCTCCACTGGACGGTCAATTCAAATTAAATGTGATCTTAAATTATGACAATAAGACTGCTTTGCGAAGAGATACATGTGAGAGTGTTACAACTTAATAAGTTATTACGAGTGTACAAAGTCCAAAAGGGTGAGACGATAAGCGAACAGCTGGGCACTTAGAAAACCACAATCAGCCTCTCAGCCCTGCGTGATCTGCACCATGAGTGCTTCTGGTTATTTTCCTGGTTGCTCCCCTGAGATAATCTTGTCTATTGATTTAATGAGTGCTGGCGTTGACTCTGCCAGCCGCCGTCAGAACACTGTAGCCTAATTGCATGGTTATCGTCCCTCTTTAATGTCCACTTACATTACCCAGAGGCATCGACGTCCTTGCCTATTGATCCACCTGCGTGGGGGACTGGTTATTACAAGAAAACCACCAAACGCAGAATATTCTGATTGACAGAAAAGCCTCAGAGAAGTGAATGAGCGAGTGAGGGAAGACAGAGACGGATACAGAACGCTAACATTCTGCTGCCGCTGCCGCAGCCTCGTCGGTGCCGCACTCCCAGACTCCGTTCAGCTTCGGTTCACAGCCCAAACTGCATTTTCCGAGCTGACTGCACTGCCAAATGTTCAGAAAGCGTACTGAAACGATGACGGGCTTCGAGTAAGAGGTAATTAGCTACCACTCCTGTTTAGTGTACTCCTCCTGCTTAGTAACCGTATCTATAGTTCCGCCTAAATAAGGCCAGAGAACGTCTTCTGGTTTAAATAATGCATTCTGCAAGCTCCAAATCTTAGCTTGGACCTCTTTCCACTTTCTATATACATGCCAAATTTTATAAAAATCAAAAAATAGTAACAGATTTTAAGGAAAAAAATGATAAAATATGAGGACGGTGTATCACCAGAGTTAAAAAAAGAAAAAGAAAGAAAGGAATTGCTGCTTACTAAACTGTTTATTGTAGTTAATGCTACGATTAGCTCAGTTAGCTGTGGAGCCAGCGGTTCTGTATCGGACCGGATTGAGCCTTGACAATGACATCATCAGATCAGTGAGAGTCACTGCAGGAAACCAGGAGATGATCTTAGATCCCTTTAATTAACCCTGTGTCTCTCTCCCTCACGTATGACTCCATAACGATATCCCCGTGAAACTGTGTCGTGTCTGAAAAACCCGAAGGCAAAAAAACGGAACTCCTCGATCATTCATCTACCTCGCAATAATTACACGTCCACCAATCACACTATTTCACAACTGTACTGAGAGTTTGGACTCTTTTGCTATATTTATATGTTTATTTAATGTATGTCTATTTCATCTAAGTTTACATCCACACAGGTTTATAAGTCTTGATTGTTTTTCTATTGTTACTTTACGTCGTTGGAGCTGCTGTAACGCCAAAATTCTTCTCCCAAGTTCTTTCCATTCTATTCTATTCTATATATTCTGGCACTTCCTTATACTTCTGGGTCGTTTGGTCATGTGACTAAGAATAAAACCTTCATCATCATGGTGCATACAACAAATGAAACTTAATAATGATGAACACACAGTACCCAAAGCTACAGTAAACTAGCCGTATTATACTTGCTTTAAAAAACTTTTGTCCAATATTAGAAAATCAGGCTTATTGACTTCCAGGGTCCCCATGGCAACATGTTCCCATTGGTCCAAAGAGTGTCATCTACAAACGCAATTTCTGCCAGTGTTAAACCTCGATTGAATAAAAAATCTGATGTGCTGATCAATAGAAATCAATTGAAATCAAAACTCCTTGATCTGCCATTTTAAATCCGTTGCTACAGCTACGAGACTCCTGAAGTCTGATGATCATTGTAAATGAATAATTATAATAATAAGGCAACAAAACGGCCATAAATAAATACCTGCCACCGCGGCTGTTCTCGGCCTTACTTTTGTGACGTCTTATGCAATGGAATATTTCAACCAGAGAAGTTTATCAAACATCACCTGTTCAAAACAGCAGCCTCCATCTACTGCAAAGTTCTTAGAACCACCGGCTGATCAGAATCTCAGTAAAAGGATTTTCTTATGCAATTAATAAAATGGATCGCAAAGAAAAACGCAGTGGATGGCAAAGGAAATGATGCAGATATGAAACAAAAGAGAGAGAGAAGGAGCAGTGATGTGCAGCAGTGATAAGAGGGTCAGGGGGAGGGGTGGGAGCTGCATGGGTATTTGGGTCAACCGGGAACCAATGGATGGAGCAACACTTTTGACAATGAACAGGCAGAGATGAAACGAGACTGTTGAAAAGAGGAGAGTCAGAATATTCGGTGATTCGAGGGAAAGTCTCCACAGTGGGATAACCCAGCAAGCTCTGAGGGAAACTAAAGCCTCAAATGGGTGCAGCGTGAAGCCCGGCATGAGAGGGTGTTTATCATGCTTGGTTAATCCATTAGCCCCCAGCCGAGAGGGGGCTTTTGTTCAGGATAGCCCTTTGCTTGGTTCACAGTGAGGCAGATCGCAGACAAGGAAAACAGCCACTGACTTGCTTCCTTCCCTCGTTTTACAAGTCAACAACAGAGACGGTAATTCAAACTGGAATAAGACTGGGATCGCGCCGTAGTTCTTATTCAGACATTGAAGGCAGACAATAATAGCTCACATAGACCCAAACACAGGCAGCACCTTCCAAGGTTTAGTAACCATCACGCTGCGTGGATTCGGTCTTCATTTCTTCTCCTCTGCCACCAGAACAACCTGCAGTCTGAGTCAAAGGTACATCCTCACAAAAAAACCCAACAAGATCACTGGGAATCCCCATCCCTCTAAAGCAAGTGCACAAGCACCAAAAATCATCAGTCCTCGCAGCAAAGCAGGCCAGTGATACCAGAGAAGCCCGAGACAAAGACTGGTAACGCACCGAGAGAGAGGGAGCACACACCCCCCCGCCTGAGCAACAAAAGCTTACCCCCAGTCCTCCTCTAACTGTGGCTAAGGCTGCAGCTAGGAGGAAAGAAGACACGTGGGTTCCTCCGGCGGTCAGCCCGTCTCGGTCTCACCTCCTCTTCTCCCCTCCCGCTCTTTTATGTCGGCGTCCTCTCCTCCTCCGCTCCTCTGAGTGATGGAACATCGGCGTGGAGAGCAGGGGGGAAGAGGACCACTAATCTGTGATCAGAGATCTTCCTACCACGGCACTGTGGAGGAAAGGACCGTGTGTGTGTGTGTGTGTGTGTGTGTGCGTGTGTTTCTGAATGAGTGAGGGATAATCCTGTGGTGCTTTGAATGGCTCAGACAGAGCAGTGGGCCAGAGGGACAGAGAGGCGGAGGAGGGAAGGAGGGGTGGTGCTGCTGTTTATGAACGGCGCTGTGGAGGTGTGAGCTGCTCAATGAGCGGATTTGTTGACGTGAACAATCAGACACTCTTCCCTCCAAATGATTAAATGACAACAACCAAGACGTTTGAAAGCCTCCACGAAAGCAGCACAGCAGATGTTACTGCCTCCTTTTTGATGTATAAATGCTGGAAAACGATGAGACAAACTGTTTTTTATTCATGTTCTCATACATTTTGAGTTAGGTCGCAAACATGTTTGTGTCATAAAACCTCCACCTCCACCTAGGATGTAATGCTTTGACCGACTTTGGTCTATTTGTTTATCGGATTAAAGAAAAACTACATGGTGGTTTTCCATTAAAGTTTGCGGACGGGTTGGGCTTTTTATCCAAGAAGATTCCAGTAAATTTGGGAGCCCATCTGGAAAACGGGACTGAGACAATGATTCCCTTGTCCTTTTTATAAACATCGCATAAGTGGGCTTTTTTTTTTTTAATCATTTTTCTTTATTATTCATTCCCTGCTCAAATAAGATCTTTCTGTCTTTAGTTATATTCACGTGTGTATAGATTAAAAGAAAAATTTAAATAAGATGGGAAAAACTGAAAGGAAAATTAGAGTGAGAAACGGTTCATCTGGTGGTTTTTATACAAGTTCATTTTGCACATGTACTGTATGTATGTATATGTCTGTATGTGTGTGTATATATGTATATATATATGTATATATATATGTATATACAAGTATACATATCTATACATAGATATATATATATATATATTCACAAACATGTATGTATGTATATATGTATATATATTTGTATATATATATGTGTGTGTTTTTACATAAGTATATATGCGTGTATGTGTGTGTGTGTGTGTGTGTGTGTGTGTATGAAAAGGGAAGGGAAAATATGACCGAAATGTCATCGAAATCTAATATGTAAATTATATTTGTTGGAAAGGTTGGGCTTTTGTTAAGGAAGACACCAGAAAATCTGGATTGGATCCAAAATAAAGGGGCGTATTAGGAATTCTTTAGAAATTTGTTTTTTTAAATTTGGAGAAGATCCCGATAACGGGGTGGATCCAGCCTCTTTTATGGCCGAGAGTCTTGTAGGCATATCTTTTTATTACAATCAACTGTTGAGCCTTTCAGTTTAGATACAATAAAGACAGAAAAATATACACTAACAAATGAATGTGTCGGGGATTCATCCTAACTTTATAGCGACGCCCCACAGGCGTATCTCGCTGAGTCCTTAGAGGCGTAGCTTAAAGATTTCTCGTCTACATACTTTGAAAAAAACAAACATTTTTACTTAGGATGGGAATTTTCTGAAAGGAGGAAGGGAAGACCTGTTGAAATTGAAAGGAAAATTGGAAAAACATTAATAAAGGATTCGTTATTTTTACATTTGAGCATTTTTGTCTAGTTTTATGGCCCATTACGGCGTTTCAGTGGCTTTTATGCTTGTTATAAGAATTCCAGCCGAGCTTAATTGAATTATTTTATTATTTCGCTAATCTCAACACAATGCG
Organism: Lophius piscatorius; assembly: GCA_009660295.1. Taxonomy (NCBI): domain Eukaryota; kingdom Metazoa; phylum Chordata; class Actinopteri; order Lophiiformes; family Lophiidae; genus Lophius; species Lophius piscatorius. Next base: position 8,241 of record VRLP01004292.1, on the reverse strand, counting down.
ATGACAACTTAAGAATATTCTGCGTCTTTCTTGATGGCTGTTGTTGCAGTGTGAGCGCATAAAGACAGCGGAGTGACCCTGAGATCTCTGCGCATAAGACCTTCTGCGTTTGTCAGCACACCAGCCATAAAAAGATTAATAATCAAACAAGTGGTCATAAAGTTCAGACTTGAGTTACGCAACAAAATAAAATGCAGAGCCACCTCACGTCTACATTCGTGAGATCATTTTCCACAAGCCCCGCCTCAGCAGCATTCTTCAAGTACAATGCAAAAAAAATGCAATATAGGTGAGCTGGTGACACACACACACACACACCTCACCTGTGTCTCTTACTGAATCAGTCGTCTGACCTCTGAGCAAAGGCACTTCCTTTTCTGTAGGTCCCGGCCACATTATTCAAATGCAGCACTTTTTCTGTCCCTCAGGACAAACTGTGTCGTTGCTGCCGCCCTCGTCCGATTCTACTCCTATATATAGACCGCCACTCATCAATAATTCACACTGCTGTGTAAACAGATAGAGGAGATGACAAACTCCACTCAATGTGGCCAAACTCCATAATCCTAAATGTAATTTCACGACACTGTCAAGACAATCGGATTACAAAACAAAGCAATCAATTCGTATGACCCGCACAACAAGCCCGGACAAGAACTTTGTGTATGTGTTTTACACCTCGAGGGAAATTTTTTGCTTCCATTAATGTAAAAAAAACCCATAAAATAACGTGACAGTTTATCTCAAAAGCAGCATTAAAGAACTAACTTCTAATGTTCTGTAATGTAAAGTCTAGCTTGCGGGAATGTCATAGAATACTGCTGACGTAAATGCTGCAGGTGAATAAAACATAAACAAACCTCTAAAGCCATTATTGAGCCGAGAAAGACCTTGATATCGGGCACTCCATGCTCGGCTCCTCTCAAGGTGTTGCTGAATAACAGCCAGGAAGTGAATTAGGAGTGTCGTTCACTTCAACAGGACAAATTAAGTGTGAAGTAAAAAAAAAAGAAATTCAGCAGCATTGTAAAATGCTGTGAGGGAAAAAGCTGTTGATAGTGCAAAGAATTAAAAAAGTGCAGCAATAAATGTGACAAATGCTCTGTTTCTCTACAATATCGATGAATCATCAACGACACACATGTTCCAGACAACCACACTTCAATACGGGACTGAACATTGGAAGGTTGAAGGTGAAAATAATCAGGAGTAGTGGAGTCGGAAATCTCTAACGCTAATCTCTGCTTTTGATGAGCGAGTCGGTGCTTCATGTACAGACACTATATCGTCTCGCTAAGGCAGAAAGCTATGGCTGAAGAGTTGATGACAGTTGATGGGAACCAATTATGCAATTATGGGATATTATGCAATCCTCATCACTGCCACCTCTGCCGCCGCAGGTCCTTCATGTTAACGCGATAACTATAGGAGAAGCATTTCATGGATCATTTTCAAATTCTGTACCCAAGTAGATCTTAGTGCGCGGAAGGACTGGAATGATTTAGGGAAAGGTCGGTGGTATATTTCCGCCACTAGGAGGAGCGATATCTCCAAAAGTCTTTGGCCCATAATTCCTCAACCGTTGATCCAATATAGTCCACATTCGTTGCATATGAATCAACTCAAGGAAATACATTTTTTATACATCATATTCTACTCGAATAGTTCATATTTTGTTCATTAGAGGGAGATTTATTTAATTTTTTTTACCAAAAAACACTGTTTTTCAGAAATATCTTCCTAACGATTAGTCTGATTTAGTCCAGATCTGGTGCATAGGAATCGACTCAAGGAGATCTGTCTTGTATATAACATATTTTTTCTCTGATAGTTCACACTTTAGTCACTAGGGGGAGCTTTTTGTCACGAAAAACACATTGGAAATAACTTCCCGTTTAATTTTCTGGGATTTTCTCATGTGTTTCTTTATAACCACTACACCCATTGCTTTTATTTTAACTCATCCCTAGAGTACAATTAAGTTAAAAGAAGTATTTTAATCCGTCACAGTCACTTATTGTGATTAACTTAATGACTTTTTTCAAACCCCTGACACCACCATCAGTGGCTGAGCTGCCTCGAGTATAACGGTTCTGATGAAGGATGCAGTGAACACAAAAGACGATGTTGCTGGTTCCGCTGCATTGTTTTTAGATGCTAAATATGTGCAGTGCTACTTTATAGTCCATTATCCTTAATCAGATTAGGCAATAGCTCAAGGTCCGTCTTGAGGACTTATTGATCGTGACCTGTTAGAATTAGCATTTTTAAATCCACGCTAAAAAAAACCTCATTCATTCACTGGAGTCAGAATTCGTCTTTTGCTGAATGGCAGCGGGAAACCACGACTGAATGAAGCCCAAAATGCCAAATTCCTCTAGAAAACTATACCATCTAAGAGTAGACATTCAGACGAGTCATTAGAAGTGAGAGCAGCTTACTGAACCTGGTCTGTCGTCTGCAGCCGCTCAGTCCTCGGCAGCGTCGCTCTAATAAGCTTGTGACGGCTTTCAGTGGAGAACTGACAACTGAACCTCAGAGTGTTTCAGCTCATCTGCAACCATGACACATCCTACATCCCTACAGCCACACACACACACACGCGATGAGACTGAACTTTGGCAGATCTCTGAGATGACACGTTAGACCATTAATAATTAGCTAGCCGCGAGGAAGGGCGCAGGTTCTCCCATGTCGCCCAGACATTCCTGCGAAAGGAGCGGTGTGGTCAGGCAGAGCAGCTTCGCAGACAGACAGATGGAGGGACACGAATGACTCATCAAGAGATAAAGGCAGACATGCAGGACAGAGAAGGGAGATGGTCAGACTGTTCTGCATACAGACAGCACTGAGACATCAGGGCATCAGGTCTGCATCCACTCAATCGATACAGACATGATGTAGATGAATGCCTTCGCCGCGTCCGCCGCAGATCCCTCGTGTTAAGACGATGACTCAAAAACTGTTTCATTGATCATTTTCTGATTTTATACCGCCATAGACCTTAGTGCGAGATCGATCATTGCTGTCCATCCTAAACTTCGGCTTATCCGTGGTTACTTAGAGGTGGTAGCCGGCCGCCAAGGCCAAGATGAGAAAGTCCCGTCAGCGAGTTCTGGGTCTACCTCAGGGTCCCCTCCCAGCTGGACCTATCTTGTGTCTTGTATATCTATCTTGTATATGTATTATTTCCCTATAATAGTTCATATTCTACTCACTGGCGGCGAGGGGTAGTGGGGGGGACTGTGTTTTTATGTAAAAGACAGTTCCTCATCTGTAACTTCCCAACCATGAATTCAATTTCTAAATTTTGCTCAAATGAATTGACACAAGGAAATCTGTCATGTTTTATTAATGAGCTCAGAAAAAACTAATTAGCTTTATTTCTCTTCAGTATTGAGTCACTATGAGATCGGATCTTAGAGCAGACTGCTGACTTCATAGAAATAGTGAGGTTGAGTCAAAAGGTTGTTAGGTTAGGTTAGGTCAGTTAGGGTTAGGATTATTAATGAGCCACATTGAACTTGAGGAGTTCAATCAGGGGGATTGCTTGCACAACGCAGGGGATTGAGGGCTGGCACCCATTCTGTCGGAGACAAAGGCGTAGACTTACTTTGGTGTGAATAAAAAGAATCCGAGCCGGCAGACGATAATAGTGGATCTTCTCACTGGTGCAGCCAGACACTTTTATCGCCCGTCTTACAACACACAGCCAGCAGGGGGCTCCACTGGAGTCTTGACAGATTAAAGCCGGTTGTCTACCCACGCAGACAGACGCTCCTCCCAGTATGTGCCATCTGTGGATCAACTAATCACGCTCCCCCTGAGGGGCTCGCTACATTTGACCCCAGTGTTCCATCCCATTATAGCAGGAAGTAATATACGACCCCGGTGCAGGCATAAGAGGAGCTGAAGGGGCTACAGGCATGATTATTATTTGTGTAGAAAAATAATCCCAGGATTGAATGAATATAAATGAATCCTGCGGTGATTTGATAACGTACAACAACCCGAGGTCTATCTTTTGTATAATAACAGGATATGACGGCTGCTTCCAGCCTTTACGGGGACATAAACTCTCCACCGTCTTCACATTTGATGGACACATATGACAACAACTACTTACTTTTGACAGATATAAATAAGATAGAATAAAAAGTTTAATCCAACAGAACATTCGGCCCCATATATAAATACCAACAGAACATTCGGCCCCATATATAAATACTCAAAGTTCTTGATACCGAGTGTACCGAGATATCATATTCATGATTACAGTTTCCGTTGAATATGATACTGAAACTAAAGCCTTGTGTTTCCTTGACCTCATACTGAGCATTTCATATCGACACATGAAGCAGCTATTCAATATTTCACAGATGTCTTTACAGTTATCTACAACCCCAAACACCGGCCTTTGAGGGGGCGGGGGAGGACAGAATTCATTCAGTTGCTTGCAATCTGCAAACGCATCACGAGAAACCACAAAATCCCACATTCTGCCTTCAAGCAGTTATCACAACCAACAAAAGCAACGGCAGATGAAATTTAAAGCTGTATTACATCATAAGATCATGGCATACTAATGAGAATCTATCTGGCCCGAAATGTTCACTGATGAGGTCATATTCCAAACAATGGTTGATGGTGAGTTTAATCATTGGGGAGGAAGGAGGGATTTTTTTTTTTTACTAAGTTAGAAATTAAAGCTTTCTTTAACTACATTTATGATACTCATGTTAAAATCTATGTTTTTACAAAAAATGTAAAAAAAAAAAAAAATAGCATAGAAGCATGACAAAAGAAGCACGTTGAAATACATTGTATTCATCTAATAGATCCCGCCTCCAGAGGAGGATGAACTAAGTCTGTCCTCCTCTGCTCTCCACTTCACACGGACTCCCTTCTCCTGCTCTGTAGGTGTCGCAGTTTAGGCATAATCTGAATCTTGATAATGGATTTTTATATCCCCGAAAAGTCGGGCACATTATGGAATCGCCATCACCGCTGCAGATTGTTCGTGTTAACGCGATATCTCGAGAACCCTATCAAGGACCATTTCCAAACATTGTACCATTATAGACATTAGTGAGAGGAAGCACTGAACTGTTTTTGGTACAGATCGATCAAATATTTCTGAAACTAGGCGTAGCTTTATTGCCAAAAGTTTTTGGGCGATAAATTCACAAGCAGTGGTCCGATATTGTTGAAATTTGATGCACATGAATCGACGCGAGGAGATCGATTTTGTATACATCGTGTTTCACTTTAATGGTTCAGATTTTACTCACTAGGTTGGGCTTTTTTATGAAAACAGTTTTTCCTGATATCTCTTTAAAAACAGTGTATATTTCTGACACTAGGGGGAGTGTTGAGCTCAAAACGCTTTGGACCATAATTAGCGAGATTATTAGCCAAATTTGACTTAATCTAGCCTTGAAGATTTACAATTATGATGTTTTGGACCATAGTTTTTGCCCATTGATCAGATTTCATTCCAAATTTGGTGCATATGCATCAACTCACAGACATACATCTTGTTCTTATTATACTGTAATCTTATACACTCATTTCAAGAAGCTTTTTTTTTTTACTAAAAATACTGTGGCGATTACTTTACATTTAATTTGAGGACTCCAATCAGGGCGATTGCTTGTACAACACAGGGGATTGGGGACTTTTCGGGGACATACCCTGGCTGTCTGGGACGACAACATAGGTTTAATTTACTAAAGAAGATACAACAATTATTTCATAAAGGACACTGAGATTTATTAATGGTTTATTTCAACGAGTTACTTTACACCTTATATTTTGATCTCCACAGAGGAAGATCATGCTCCTCTGCCTCCTGCCTCCTCTGATTTCAAAGTCTTGTGTCGTCACGTTCCTCACTTTTGGATCTATAGTCTTTCCTTTCCCATGTTGGACGCAGCTCATCCGAATAAATAACAAAAGCTGTCGTTGTGGCCTGCGTGCTATTAGGCAATATAGAGATGAAGATACATTTTTGAAAGGGTCATTGTCTGCTAAAAAGACGGAATAAATCAAAGCGTGCAGCTGTCATCTACAATCAACACGGAGATGATGACCAATTAAAGAGAATAAAAAACACGGCCTCAACATAGTTCAGAATCCGTGTGTGTGTGTGTGTGTGTGTGTGTGTGTGTGTGTGTGTGTGTGTGTGTGTGTGTGTGTGTGTGTGTGTGTGTGTGTGTGTGTGTGTGTGTGGCAGTGAGTGAAATATTTGTATTCTGTGTGGGGCCACTTTATAATACTCCAGGGGCTAGAACAATTCTATCACAGCTTAAAATGAGCTGCGGGGGTCCTCCTGTGCCCTCCATCCCGGTTTGTAGAGTGTAATCAATAACCTGTGCTCGGAGAAGAGGGTCAGTGTGGATCAGGCTGTTAATAGAAGCCTCTGGTCCAGCTGCTGGAGTCAGAGTGTGCAAACGCCGGGGCTGATACTGAGCAGGGAAATGGAAGTGACTCATTTAAAAAACGGGATGGATGCTAAAAGCCATGAGAGCCAACCACCATACACACACACACACACACACACACACACACACACACAAAAGAACACAAAGCCTCGGTTGTCGTTCTAATGATTGGGGGTTTTCTCTCTGGCTGTTAAATATCCACAGAGGAGAAGTGAGGTGCACAGAGAAGAAGTGAGGTGCACAGAGGAGAAGTGAGGTGCACAGAGGAGAAGTGAGGTGCACAGAGAAGAAGTGAGGTGCACAGAGGAGAAGTGAGGTGCACAGAGAAGAAACTCCATCAGCGATGCTCTGGTTGGAAAGACGCTCACCTGAAAGACTCCGCCTTTAGCGATCTCCCTCAATTCAATCAATCCTTATCAAAAAATCAAACTCATAACCCTGCAACCATAATTTACAAGACAGATAAACCCTCTCCCAAAAATATAGATTTTAATTAAAATTACAATCTAATTACAGTGAAATATGACGAATAGAAGTTAGAACTCCTTTGGGGCGTCTCGTATGAATAAATGATCATTCATGATAAATCTGTCGATTCATCACCGGTGAAGCACCTAACATTACCTCGTTCAAACTTCATAAGTGGATTTCCTGCTTTCTGTCTCTCATCTGATAACAAACCAATACATTTGGAAGGTTTTAAACGGTTTAAACTATATTTGCTTATACTTTAATTATATAATAATTAATTATACTTTATGAAACATTAACAGTTTTTCCCTTTTATCTGACATCAAACGGCCAAACGACTGATCGAGAGTCGAGATCAAATAATCTGCAATGTGTCTCAAAACTGGAAACAATCTCTACTTGTAGCAGGCAAACCCCATCTCTAACCAACCCAGTTGCCATGGCAACGGCAAGCCCTCTTCCTTCTTCCTCCTCCTGCGGCTCTACGCCGACACTTTCATTCTGAAGCGCTTGAGCTTTAGAGGAGTAAAACAAACCTGCAGCCAACAAACTCTTATAGCTTCTCTTTGTTCCTCTTAAGCTGAGAGATGTTTTTTTTTTCTCTCTAATGGACCATCAGTGGCCGAAACTCCGCGATACCGTCTGATCATGAGCCTCTGGAACGTGGAAGCATGTGTGGCAAATGATGCAGATTCGCAACCGCATATCGTACCGCTCAATGAAACTCTGAGCCGTTCTTCAGGCTGTACATTAAACTGGCGGAAAATTAAACCTGATGGCCGTGAAACTGCTTTATGTCTTGTTGCCGCTTACAATGAATATTAACTACATTTACTCTGTCATCCCCGACTGCAGTCTATATCCCCCCCCAAAAAAGCCCAATCCACTGCGTTGTGCAAGCAATCCCCCTCCTCAAATTATATATGACTCATTAATAATCTGTAACAGGCCACATTGACCCAACCTGATTGTTTCTGTGAAGTCAGCAGTCTGCTATATGATCAGATCCCAGAGTGACTCAATGATGAAGATAAATACAGTTAACTAGTTTTTCTGAGTTCAGTAATAAAACAAGACAGATTTTCTCGTGTCAATGCATAAGAGCTCAACTTGGACGAATTTGAACTTATGGTTGGGAAGTAATGGACGAGAAAATGTGGGTGACAAATAAAAGTTGGATTAAATCAGTCCAATAATTAGGAATGTAAACCCAGTTCATAACACTGAAACAGTCCAGGTTCATTCAGTGAAACAGTCCAGGTTCATTCAGTGAAACAGTCCAGGTTCATTCAGTGAAACAGTCCAGGTTCATACAGTCAAACAGTCC
>VRLP01004291.1:0-51072 GCA_009660295.1 Lophius piscatorius | reverse complement strand
TTATTTTTTATTTATGCTTTTATCTGCTTTTACTTTGTAGCACTTTGAGATTTGATCCAAATGTAAAGTGCATTATAAATTAAATGTATTATTATTATTATTACTGTATTAGTATACCTCTGTATTTGATCTCTATATTACATTTTATCCACAAACATCCTTCCGGAATCATTTGAGACCTTATTTTTTTTTTCTTCTCAGAATCAGGAACCTGGGGTCAGAGGTCAGCCTGATCGAAGACCTGATGGACCCCTGTGTTCAGCACGGAGAGCACGGCATCATGTTCACCACACTCAAGGTAATGTTCTGCACTGTACTTCAGCGGGCCCGAACACGGTGGCGAACGATTTGGATCACAGCATACCCGGTACCGAAGACTCGAACGGTGCCGCCATGTTGGATCCGCTCCTAAGGGTGGTGATAATGTCCAGTTACCTTCCAGCCGATCCGTCTGAACTCGCCCGACGAGAATTCTGTTTCAGGGAGCAACAGAAGTAAAACCAACAACCAGCCATAACATTGTAACCGCTGACTGGTTCATTTTTTTTTTTTTTTAAATCATCTACTTCATTTTTATACAGAAGTTTAGATATGATACAAAAAATGTGAATGTTAAAATCTAAAACAGGGAATGTTGTCATCAAAAGTTGTATTCCTCATCCTCCTCCTCCTCTTCCTCCTCCAGGCTTGTTATTACCAGATCCAGCATGAGAAGATCACTTAAGACTGAAGCGGGCTGTTGGTGCCGCACCGGTCCGCCTCGCCGCCGCCACATCACCACGGCACGATCAGCGATGCTTCAGCCAATGAGAAGCAGGAGACTTGAGCAGGTTGCTCCCCCCCCTCCCCCCTCCTATCGACCTTCTACCTGTGGATCATGAAGGTCCATGTGAAGATGAGCTGCTTCCTGCCGTCCGGTGTGAAACGACCAACCGTCAAAATCCTCATGAAGGAAACATTTCAAGCCTCACGTCCCCCCCCCCGTTCCAATGTGAGGGATTTGTTCTCCGCGAGACCCCGGACCTCCGGTTCTTCTTATGGAACAGTAACCTTTGACGGAGCGAGGCGATCGATCACCGGACCCCAGACTTTCTTTCTTTTTTTTGGGGGCCATTTTACTCCTCGTCCTCTTGCTGACATGAAGAAAAACACACAACAAGCGACATAATTACCTGTTTGCATGTTCACACATTCTATTTCCTGTCTTTATTGTCTCAGGCTGACGGTTTCTGTGACCTCACACTTTGTCACCAGACACCTGGCTGAGATTCAGGTGTTCTTCAAAGTTTTACAAGAGAGAAGATTCCTGGCCTGATGGCGCTCTCTCACCCCAACGCTTTAACCACGGTTCCTGTTTTTTCCTGTCACAAAGGAAACATTTGATTGGACCGGGTTTGGACCCTCCCGCTAAAGAACTTTTTCACATCTTACCTGTATTTACAGATACGAGGAGCTGAAGGGAGCTTCCTTCGTAGGGCGGCGGCCTTTCAAAAGATTGTGTGAGGATCTAGAGGGAGAGTTACTGTAATTGGTCCAAAACCATTCAAAGAAGAGAAGTGCTTGAAAAACTGTTGACGAAACCGAAGTCTGCTTCATCTTGATCCGGACCGAGACCACCTCTTTTAGTCAGACTAGAAAAATTGGGCTAGAAAGTCGGCGCCACACGATGCCGGTGCGAATATGCTCCGAAAAAGGGACTTTCTTTGTCCCGGAAAAAAAAGGAAAGAAGTGTTAGAGCTCATATTTAGATAAAAAATACATTTAAAATCACATCCAGCATGTTTTTAAATCTACACTGACGTGGTTATAACTCTACACAGTATTTTCCTTTTGCACCAGCTGACAGCGGAAAACCGCTAAACTGACGGACGCCGTCGTCTTTGACAGCAATAATGTTGACCCGAAATAGAAAAAAAAAAAACTGACAGTGTTCCATGTGTTTGATGTTGTCGCCAGGACCTCGTCTGGAAGTTTCCTCCAGATGCATTCTTGGAGAAATTTGAATTTTCATCTTCAGAGACATTATACGTCCGAATGTTCAGCCGAAGAAGGTTAAAAAAAACAAACATCAACGCAGTTTTGATAGTTTTTAATGTTTTTGGTTCAGCTGAAGGATTCTAAGTTCCTCTTTTATGATTCTATGGGCCTTCCTCTCCCGATAAATAGACACTGAAGAACTTACGTTTTGAGTATGCATGATGTGTACTGCAAGTATAAATCTGAATTTTTCCCCCAACTGTATGGAAAGAGGAGGGGAATGACTTTAATTCCATTTGCCTCAAATGAATGTATTACAGTTTACATTACAGACGTTATGCTCTTGAAGTTTGTCACATAACTATCAGAAATTGACATTCTGGTCAATTAAAGGTCCCTTCCACACATGTATTAATGCATTTTATTCAAACTCTCACACTTCAACACATTTTTTTTTGGTGAGAAAAAAAAAAATCTATGATAACCACATTAAAAATCTCACTAGAAATGCCAGATTCTATTAATTTAACTCATTTATGATGTGGCATACTGGTTAGTACTCTGACAGTAAGAAGGTTTTGGGTTTGGATCCACCTTTGTGGTGGATTTCCTCGCCTTGTTAGCATGTGTCCCTCCCACAGTCCACAAACACTCGTGAATCGGTGACTCCAATTGGTGATAATGAATTTGAATTTCATCTAGAAAGGCGATCAGTGGACTGCATACCTCCAAAAAGGAGGTATGCAACATGTGTGCCATCAAACTGGATCTGGATTGTTTTTACCGCCATTGTCGCCAAGTGCTGCTGAAGGAGGAATTTGTTGGGTCCTGTAGATAATTATACAAAGAGTCTGGTCTAGACCTGCTCTCTCTGGAAAACACCTTGAGGCAACTGTTGTTGTGAATTGGCGCTATATAAATAAAGATTGATTGATTGATTGATCAAACTGGATCTACTGTTTGACGGCACAGACAGTAGATCCAGTTTAGCGGGGCTCAAAAAAAAAATTGTGTATTTTATTGTGAAGGGAATGTATTTCAGTTTGTTATTCCACTATATTGAAAAAACAGATTTTTCATTAACTACATAACTATTAGCTGAAAAACTAGCCTACGGATTAATCTGCATCGAAGTAAATACTTCACTTCTACTGAAACTTGACATCATTTAATTTTTCCTCAGGAAAGAATGTCAACTGATTATTTGAAACAACCCAAATAAGGTAAATAAGTATACCTGATGTATATGGGCATGTGATAAAAACCAGAGTACCAGTTTTTAAGGGTACAAAGCTCCAGGTAATACGCATCATGTTACATTTCATAAAAACTTTACATTTTGGAAAAGATTGACGGTTGATAATTTCAATCTTTGCATTGGAAGTCGTGTATCAACATGGGGAAAATAAAGGGAGGGGCCACATTTTGTTTTCTAATGACGGTGCACTTGAAATATGGAAACACAAGATCTGCTGTAGCAACCGCTAAAGAAAAGACGAAAGAAGAGGAAGAGGAGGAAGCGATGATTTACCTAATTAGGGGAAAGGGGCAGAATCACGGTCCAACAAATTCCCGTGTTTTTTGCCGTTTCTGTAAGCTGTCAAGAAAACACCTTGTGATAAGGAGGTAAGTCAGGTTTTATTTTTCAATCACATTTGTAAAAGCAGCAAAATGTTGCTGTAAAATATAAATGTGATCCCAACAAACAAATGCAGATGTCCAAGATGATCGTTCCCCGGAGAAAATGGGGAAAAAAGTATAACTCTTCTTAGCTGAGTAAATGAAGCCCAACTTCTGTCACTAATTATTACTGCCACCTGAACTGCTTTGGACCTGGCGGCTGCATGAAGCCTCTTCTGTCTAAACCAAGCCCAAAGGAAAAAGGCCCGACCCACCCATGAGGTCCCCTCTGAGGTCTGGCTCCAGAAAGGTGCCCCGGTCTCCCTGATACAGGTGAGATGCCGCAACTTCCCTGGTGCCTATTCAATGTACTCTATTACTTTAAGTCTGACCCCTAATCCCCAAGGATGAGGGGATGCTGGAGTGTTGCTGAGCAGAGGGACGCCTGGAATACTAATCTCCCGCTGTCATAGTGACTCATCCTACATGAACCAGACGAAGGAGAAAATCGAGGGTTGGATTGGTTAAATTAGCATCTCTGCGTTTTATCTGTGTCCGCTGTTCTCTCTCACACACTTGTGTTTTTTCACATGAGACATCTGAGAGAATCTTTTCTCACAAACGCTACAACTGAACGGTGTCTCCCCTGTATGGGTCTTCGAGTGTCGTTTCAGAGTTCCCCTTTCGCCAAACCACTTCCCACAAACTGAACAGCGGAGTTTTTTCTCCCCTGTGTGGACGGCCGAATGGCGTCTCAGACGCGTCCCCCGTCTAAATCCTTCAGCACAAACTGAAGAGCCGAACGATTTCCCCCCTGAGTGAATTCTCATGTGTGTGGACAAGTTACAAGAGTACCGGAAACTTGCTTTGCACACAGAGCAATTGAAGCGTTTCTCTCCGGTGTGAAAACTTAAGTGTGCTGTCAAATTTGAGCGATGTGCAAAATTTGTCCGGCAGACGGAACAACTGAAGGGTTTCCTCCCGGTGTGGATGCTCTTGTGTTGCCTCAGAGTTCCCTTCCGTGCAAATCTTCTACGACACACAGGGCAACTGAAAGGTTTTTCCCCCGTGTGGACCCTCTTGTGTTCTATCAGATGATCGTTCCTCACAAATCCAGTACCACAGACAGAGCAACGGAAAGGTTTGTCTCCTTTGTGTACTGACATGTGCCGCTTGACGTCTCCGCTACGTTGAAAAGTCTTTTTACAAACTAAGCAGCTGAAGAGTTTTCCCTCGGAGTGAAGCCTCGCGTGACTTGTTAGGATTTTCTTCCTCAGGAATCTCCTCCCACAAACTGAGCAACCGAATGGTTTCAGTCTTCTTTGGATTTCAGCGCATTTCTGTTGACGTCGCTTCTGGCAAAAGCCTGTAGCAAATTCAGAGGAGCTAGCTGTGCTTTTTTCAGTATCAAACTCCTTTTCAATTTGCAGCGAGTTCAAACCTGACTCAAACCTACGGGTCTCCCAGATCTCACCAGTCTCCTCATCTAAGGACGTTGACTTTGCTTCAAGATTAGATGACTGCAATTTATCATCTGAATTTAGGCTCCTGTCTGATTCTGATCCTCCGCCATTCTCTTGACCACCTGTTTTCAAATGCTCCGCCCCTCCGTCTTGGCTCTTATGAAGCTGCAAGAACTGTCGACCCGCGCTCTGATGTTTCTTGAGCTGATAAAGCCAGGTGAACCTTATGTTGCAAACATCGCAGCTGTATCGTTTCTCCCCCGTGTGGCTCACCATGTGGTGTGCGAGTTGTATCTTTTGAATGAAACCTTTACTGCAAATTGAGCAACTGAAGGGTTTCTCCCCTGTGTGGATTCTCATGTGTCTCTTCAGATTTCCCTTTTGGCTGAATTTTTTGCCACATTCAGAGCAGCTAAAAGACTTTTCGCCAATATTTACTCTGCTTTTGTTCCTCGACAAGTTCGAAACCGATGGAGGTTGACCGCTCTTCTGCCAATCATCACTGTCATCGGTGTCCGGCTCAGGGAAGTTTGAGGTCTCATCATCGGTATCTGGTTGTAAATGTCTGTCTAACTTCACATTTCCGTTCTGTTCTGGTCCTCCACCATCCTCTCCTTCCGTTGTCAAATTCTCGCCACTACTATTTTCTTCAGTTTGCCGTTGAAGCTCTACGGACTTCTGCTTCTTCTGTTGATAGTGACAAGCCAAGTCTCTGCCACAAACACTCCAGAGGAATTGCTTCTCCTCCGAGTGACGTGCCATGTGTCGTGTCAGCTGCACTTTTTGTATAAACGTTTTATTGCAAACTGAACAGCTGAACGGTTTATCTCCGGTGTGGATTCTCATGTGTTGTCTGAGGATTTCCTTTCGTGCAAATCTCGTCCCACACAGGAAGCAACTGAAGGGTTTCTCTCCTGTGTGGATTCTTGTGTGTCTCTTTAAGTTTGAGGTTTTGCTGAACTGCTTACCGCACTCGGAGCAGCTGAAGGATACATCGCCAGTATCACAAGATTGAGGTTCGCTCCTCTGCTTCCACACTTCATGAACTCTTGTCTCTGGTTCGGAAAAGTCTGAGGTCTCGCCATCAGTATCTGGATTAAAGCTTCTGGTTGGTTCTGGTCCGCTGTAGTCCTCTCCATCAGCTTCTGTTTTCAGTGTTTCCGTGTGATGAAGGTCTAAGGTTTGAGGTTTTTCTTCATCATCCTCCTCAGTTTTCACAGGGGCGGGGCTAAATCTGAACTTGAGGATATTGTTCTCCTCCAGCCCCCAGAGCTGCTGGACCTCCTGGCTGCTCCAGAGGTCCTCCTGTTCCTCTTTAATGTGCGGGATCTCTGGTAAGTCCTCCTGGTCAAGACTGGGGCTCAACTCCTGCTGCTCCTCTTTACCCTCCAACAGCGACTGGATGTCTGTGCAGAATAATGAAAAAATATGTGTTTTAAAAATGGAGGTAGAGCCGAGCAGAAGACCAAAATTGACAGCTTCTCACCAACTTAGTCTCACTCATGTCATTTGATTCAATTAATCATTTCCCCAATGCCTTTGCTCAAGAACTGTCCTTTACAAAAATCTAAAGCTCGTAGGCTGCAGAAAAACAGGGGCCCCTTCGAAAGCGCTGAAGCACATGCAGTTTTTACGAAGGTAGACGCAAAGCAGCATGGACATCCTATTAATGCAGCATAACGAGGGTCCAAGTTGTCCCACTGGTTGTCCAAGATGGCAGCGGAGGTAGTAACAGCCATGAAAAAGACATATGTAATAACGGGATATGCCGGCTATGCAAAATCGGATCAAACGTTTATAATGACTTCTTATATCTGTGGCTCATTATGGTCAAAAAATCTTGGAAGCAGCTAGTAGTGATTAGCTGCTAATTTAAAGAAAAAGAAAATCAACCCGGAAAACGTTTTCAAATTGAGGAGACATCGCAACATCTGCGAGGTGTAATGTTTGTGTTTGATGTGCTAAAACACCAGCTTTACGGGCATAGAACCAAAAACGGGCCCTTTAATGGTTATTTAAATGAGTTATCAGGATAAACAAAAAAAATCACCAAACCTACAGAATAAAAAATCCGTGCTTCAGCTGGTATTTACTGTGTCAGACTTGGATTAGGTTCGGACATAGAAAATAGAAGGCCGGCCGGGTCCAATCGCTCATCCATAGTTGGTCGGGCTCAGACCAATGGTTGGTCGGGCTCGGATAGAAAGACGCGCTCCGTGCCACGCTCTATTGCGCAGTAGACCTGCGGGGAGTCAATCCTTTAATACCTGCATACATCCGTCTGTGTCATACACAGACAGTCAGTTCACCCTTTTTAATTTCTCATGTCCATAACAAAGAACGCTAAAAGTCATTCTCATTTTAGCTGGTGTGGCCCGCTGTAGAAGTATAAATGTCTTAACTTCTTCTTCGGCTGTTTCCTTTAGAGCGCGCCACAGCATACCAACTGTTTCCATCGTGCCTTTTCCTCTGCATCTTCCTCTGTCACACCAACCAACTACATGTCCTCTCTCATTACATCCAGAAACCTCCCCATTGTTCTCCTTCCTGGCATTTCCATCTCCAGCATCCTTCTACCAATATAACCTCTATCCCTCCTCTTCACGTGTCCAAACCATCTCAATCTGGCTTCTCTGATTTTGTCTCCAAGACGTCTAACCTGGGCAACAATGTCCTTCTGAATCCACAGCAACCCCGGTTACACAAAAAAGGTCAATAGCCTTTCAATGAACACTTTTTTTGTTTTGTTTTTCTTTGCACTTGATAAAACAACAACAGAATAAAACCGACCCAGTTTGCGATTTTAGATATTAACATCCACCAGCAAATGAGATGTTAAGTGCAGCACATATATACATTTGTACTGACACACATGCATGTTTATACATATACAGTGGCAGTGCAGTTCTGCAAGAAGGAGCAGACTACCGAATTATGGAAGCTAATGAAAGTTAAAATCGTTGGAGCTATTCAGATTAAGGATTGGGAGCAACTGCTTCTCCATTGATTTCAGATTTCACGAATGGAACCTTGCCACAGTTGCACCATACTTTAGCCGGGCTCAGTATGGTGCAACTGTCTGACAACACTGGTTGTGTAAAACAGTTATTTTAAACAACCAACTCAACTTTATTTAGATTTTTTATGATAGTTATACACTCACACAAAAATATTATGAATATTACAACATTTGTTCAAATAAATACACCTAAACATTAAACACTTCACCTTTAACTCAAAAACCTGCAGATTGGTTTTAATTGCAGGACATTTTATGTGTACCTTTTAATTAAAACATATCTATATACTTTTCCAACACAAGTGATGATAACAATAAAGTGCACCAACCTGTTCTGTGCAGCTGGTCCTCTTGTTTGTAAGACATATTTAGAAGATCAGCAGCAACTTCTCCATTCACTCTCAGGTAAAACAGTTAGCTCAGGCTAACATGAGCTAAGATGCTAACTTACATTACTTCAATTTCCTTATCGCAAGGGAACTAAAGAGGCCAAGTGACAATTCCCGTGAATAAGCCGTTAAAATATATTCACACAGCTCTAGTCGGACGTTCCGGATGTGTTAAAAAAGGCTCACTTTTAATATCGAGACTCCTCTGGCTATAAATGACAGAACGGTCTCCGTCTAATTCCTGCATTAGCAGTTTTAGCTAACCAGAATGACCGGACGAAACCTCACGAACGTTTCAACAAATGTATTCTCACTAAAACAGTCAATTCACGCAGGCTCCGATCGGTTTTATCTGAACATAACGCTCAAGATAAGCAACGGTAAACAGGCTAGCCATGGTGATTATTTACTTCCGGTAGGACGCCATTTCTGGATTTTCAAAGTAAAGCGTCTTCGTTTTTGACTTTAATTTGTCGTTGGTGAGGAAGCGTAATGACGCAATACCTTCAACACCTTGACAGTGGAAAAGGAGATTATGGAAAAATATGCATTCAAAAAAATAGATTAATTATATGTTGTTTTGTCATTAACACTCATCTAATGTTGTACCAACTGCTCGTCTAAAATTTGAGCAGTTAAATGTTTTTTTAAAGCAAAGTTGTAGTTGTTTTTGAATTCCTTTTTGTATAGATTTCACCTGAGATTTTTTTCTTTCCCTGAATTGTGCATTACATACATTTTCTGTAACCACTTAACCTGTCCAGTGTTTTCTGGGGTGGGGGCTTTTCCAGCTGACAATGGGCAACAATTCTGGTATACCTCAAGTTCAAGTTTATTTGTCACATATATAATCATACAAGTACAATACGTAGTGTAATGCATTATTTACATGTGCAAGATAAAAACACAACAGTAAGACAATAGCCGTAAATAAAAAAAAAACATGAACCAGTGCTACAGGGACTGACATTAAAAGTCTTGCAGATTAGGAAGGGTGGCCCTGATGGTTCTCTCAGCTGTGCGGACCACCCTCCTAAGAGCCGCGTAGTCACGTTTGGTAATGCTCCCCATTCGGGTGATGACACTCCCACTCAGGAGGCTCTCTGTAGTGCAGGCGTGGAAGTTCCTGAGTGCGAGTTTGAAGACCCTTTGTCGTTTTAGATGGAAGAGGCATTGACAAACAGTGAAAACTTGAGAACTCCAAACAGAACTAAGGATGATTTCAACCTAGAATCTTCTGTGAGGCAACTCTACAACCATCAACGTTAACATAATAATCCAAGAAACAGGCCTGTTTTGAGACGGATAACGCACATTCAGTTTAATTCCAGTTTTATTTTCGTTACTGTCTGGATATGCTGAAACCGGAGACTTCATAGGGAGAAGTATATTTCATTGTTTTAATTTATAGTGTGTGTACAATATAATAATATATATTTGGTATATTAGTTTGTGGCTTCTTCTTCTTAATCTTAATATTTCAACTAATCCCAGATTGGCTGGAACAACTTTTCTGGAACAGATTATAATTGAGATTAACTATCAAATAGTTGTGCAATAGGGCAAAATTTGTTCGATGCATTTCTATTGCATACTTGAGAGGCAGGGGGAAACCCTTTAACGGCGGGCGGGGGAGGGAGTTGGGGTTTAGCCTCTTGCTCAAAGATTCAAATATAATTATGACATTATGTGACGTAATTGTATTAAACATTTATAATCTATGTGGCCTTATATAGACAAGAATGAACGCAAGTGTTAATATAAAAAAGTACGTAAAAACTAGATCGGACCGACCTGTGACACCATAATAGCAACGGGTCCAGGTTTAATATAAAACTAGTACAGGAAATATTCCCAACAATAAACTACTATAATCTAATATTTAATCCTAATTATTAAAAACAAACATATTATTCCAAGCTTCTCCTTAGAACTAATGTTTCCTGACTCTTCTGGAGGCAAAGTCCTTTTACAACAAATACTGGATAATGACTTTTCTGTAATTGCTTTACCGGTTCAGGGTTGCAAAAAAAAAAGAAGAAAAAGGGGCGGGGCATTTGGTTGAAAGGTGGGGTACAGCTTGGTCAAGTCATCAGTTCAATGCAGAACCACACAACCAGGCCTCCACGCTGGACTTTCAGTGGTCCTATCTAGTGTTTTCCAGCATTCCATATCACTTCCGACTGTTTTTCAGGGTTTTGCGTTGGGCTCAAACCTGACTACGATTTCATCAAATCCTCCCAGTCCTGGCTATCATCAGTGCCCGAGTCGAAGGAGTGTGATGCCGATTCGTTGGTAGCTGGCTTAAAGTTCCTCTCTGGTTCCGATGCTGGGACAGCCTTTCCGTCACCATCTGTTACCAAAGGCTGTGGTTGTCCGCTCTCCTCTACTTGGCTGCCGTGGAGCTGGGCGGGCTTAGGCCCACGACAGCGATGTTTCCTGAGCTGATAATTCCAAGTGAACCTGACCTGGCAAACATCGCAGCTATATTGTTTCTCCCTTGTGTGGCATCGCATGTGACGTGCCAGTTGTTCCTTTTTTTTATATCTTTTACGGCAATGTGAGCAAACGAAGGGTTTCTCCCCTGTGTTGAATTCATTGGGACGCTCCGGTTGTGCCTTTTCTACGTTGTTCGTTTTCTCTGCGGTGTGAACTTTCCGGTGTCTACTGAGGTTTCCTTTGAAGCTGTATCGTTTGCCACATTCGGCGCAGCCAAACGGTTTCTCCACAAAGATGGATCGGCTTTTATGGCTCAGAAAATTTGAGCTCGATTGAAGTTGCATGTCCTCCTGCCAATCATCACTGTCTTCAGTCTCGGGTTCAGGAATGCCTGAAGTCTCATCATTAACTTCTGGTTGTAAATGTCTGTGTGGATCTCGACATCCGGCCTCCTCTGATCGTCCACTATCCTTCCCTTCCGATTCAGTTTTCATATCCACTGCGCCACCATTTCCTTCCGTTGTGCCGGCCTGATCTTCAGTTGACTGATAACCAAGACTCTGTTGCTTGTTGTACTCATAGTCACAAGTCGGTTCCTTCCCACAAATGCCGCGGCTGTTCTGCGTCTCTTCGGCGTGGCTTGCCATGTGGCAGACCAGCAGACTTTCATGAGGAAATGTTTCATTACAAACGGTGCAAAAAAATAGTTTCTCTCCTATATGGGTGCTCATGTGTTGTTGAAGACCTTCCGTTTGTGCAAAGCCTTTACCGCACAGGAAGCAACTGAAGGGTGTCTCTTCTTTGTGGATTTTCCTGTGTTCCTTCAAGTTTCGCCTTTGGCTGAAATGTATACCGCACTCATAGCAGCTAAAAGATTTCTTCCCAATAGTACGTCCACTGCCCTCGCGCCAATTATCACTATCATCGGTCTCAAGTTCCACACAGCTAGGAGTGCCGTCATCCATATCTTGTGTTAGACGTTCTCCTGAATCCGAGTTCCTGTCTGGTTCGCGTCCTCTGCAGAATTTTCCAACAGCTTCTGTTTTCAAATGCTCCACATTGTTGTGTTGAAGCCACGAAGGCTGCGGGGTCTCTTCATCTTCTTCTTTTGTCTGGACAGGGAGATTGTTCAATGTAGACTTGATATCGGCGTTTTCCAGCCCTGGAAGCTGGTCCCCCTGCTGACTGGTCCACAGTTCATGTTTTTCTAAATAAAATGCAAATACACAAAACAAAAATGAATATTTAAGTCGCTAAATATTCAGTGCAAATGTTAATTGCTGTAAAGGGGAGGTTTTCGTATAAAACGACAGATCAATTACATTTTTTACACAATGTCCTTAAATTCTTATAGCAGAAAAAGTTTAACATCAATTTAGAAATGGATCGCAAGAA
Organism: Lophius piscatorius; assembly: GCA_009660295.1. Lineage (NCBI taxonomy): Eukaryota > Metazoa > Chordata > Actinopteri > Lophiiformes > Lophiidae > Lophius > Lophius piscatorius. Next base: position 38,770 of record VRLP01004291.1, on the reverse strand, counting down.
CTTGTAAGATAGCATACAAGTCTTCATAAATAAACCAGACACTGCTGTTACGGCGAGGTATTGTTTTTCTTTAAGAGCACAGTGTGTTAAATTCAGGGATAACTCAATGAAGGGATGAAATAGACCTTTTTTTTAGTGTATAATCAGCTGATTTTTTATTTTTTTAGCCCTTTATATCCCCTTAAGGAGTATGCCCTCTTCTGTAGAGTCCGCCAAATTACACGGCCATGTTTGTACTTCCTTGCAAGGTGTGGTCGGAGGAAGGGTGAGACAAGAGTGGAATTTTTTGTTTGCCAAGAATAAATAAAAATCTGCGTTATTGAAGTCTGCTGTAATAAGAAGGATGTTTTGATATGAAGGAGGAGGCTTTTTAAAAGGTTACTGATGAAGACAGCGACTTATTATGAAACAATAATCAAATCAAATCATCAAAAGTATGTAAAGAGTTATTTAAAATAGATATTTTCATAATTAATCTGTCAAGTCAAAGAATAGCGAATCGAATTATGGATTTTTTAAATTCTCCTGGTTAAATAAGAATAAAAAATAAATAAACAAATCACACAATTAGTAAATGGCTCTTATTTAGCCATCATCTTTCGAATTTAGATTTAGGTTGCGTTAGGCACACGCCAACTAACTATAAAGACACTAAAGGTGAATACTTCTGTCCAAAACTGGTCTTTTAATGAACTTTACTGCTTTTATAACAGACTTGTCTTTCGCTTATTGAAGTGTTTGGAGTCTTGTCCTCGGTTTCTTTCCTTCACAAATATACCGCGATATTAATTTGTCCCATTCATTAAATCATTTATCCCTTATTTCCAATCGGAAGAGTCTGAAACAAGTACAATATCCTATTCAAGAGGTTCATTTTTCATTTATTCAATGCTTGATTCAAAACTTAATACTGTGTCGAAGATTCATCTCTTAAAATCCTCCTGTATTTTCTGATTTAATCAGAATTTAAGGCATATAAATTTGTTGAATCCTTTTTTGGATGGTTACTCCTGGATATCTCATGTGATCCAAAGCCCAATTCTGCTCCATGATAGAGCTTACGATGTGGCTGGTTTTATAGTTATTGTCTTATAACCAAGACAGAACTAGAAAACACTTAAAGAATATAATTGCCTGTCGTTTTTTATTTATTTGGACTTTCCGTGCAAAAATTTTTATTTTATTTTTTTTTAAATTCGGCATTTTTTCCCGAATCTATTCGGAATTAGTCTGTCCGTGTGAATCCAACTTGTTCAGTTCTGAAGAACTAAAGAGGTGTCGTCAGTTCTGACGATATCATGCCCAAAACATAAATCCAGTTACTTTGGACTCAACCCACATGGGTTCCGATGTTTGTTAAACGTTGTGAGCTAAATAAAATAATCAAGTTAAGTACAGATGACGGAAAGCTTTATTATGGTCTAGTAATAAAGTATTTGCACTTGTTTATGTCCCTCTTCTTACTAACTTAGGACTTTTACCTGTTTTGGGCAGCAGCAGCCCCGGTTTCCCAGCAGCCTCTTCCTGAACTCGGTGACCGTTAGGCTCCTTCTGATATTCTGCTAACGTTCTTTCAAACAGCCCAAATATCTCCTCGGCAGCCGCAGTCAGTCGCTGGTTGATTAAAAGCCTCAATGTTTCGGACATTTTTGTAAGTTCACAAGAGCAACGCGCCGTGCAGAGAAGAAACAAAGTCCCTTGTCTCCTGTTTCTTGGGACGCGTCTCCTTAGGAAACACTAGTAAGCTAGTCTCGAAGCAACACCGACTTCCGGTACTACTTCCGGTACTACTTCCTTCTTCTTCTTCTACTTCGTCTATGGCGGTTGGCATCCAGCTTTTAGCGAATTACCGCCACCATCTATCCGAAAGGTGGAACCAGATAATCGATTTACAATCTACGGCAAAGTATTCCCTAAAAGAAAGTAACGAAAAAAACCGAAACAAAAACAAAATAATAATAAAATAGAAAATAACACTAAAACTACCCACACACACACTAACCTACATTTATTCTCCATGCCTACCACTATCCATATAATTCCCCATCCATTTCACATGATTTCTCAATAAATTAAATGTATTATTATTATATCCTAGAAGAGACCCCTGGGTCCCTCAGGAACTCCACCAGTACCCTGACTCTTGCTCCTTCACCAACACATTTTATTTTTAGTTTCTTCAAAGCTGATTCCCTCAAAATATTCCTCACCACCTCTCCCTTTGTTCACACACACCTCCTACAGTTCACACTTCCACGCTCCACAGATTCCTCCTACCGGCACCTCTCACAAAAACTTGTCTGGTGTTTCCCTACCCATTTCAGTGTTCTGTTTAATGCACACTTCCCCAGTCTCCACGTTCCCCACATCATGGGCAACTTTGAAAGGGATGCCCCCTAGAGGACATACTGTATGCTGCACCCTCGTGAGCATAGCCGAACATGTTCTCCAGGTCTTAGTGAGTGAATGTCGCAAATCCCCATCCACAGGGTCTGGTCCTCTGACCAAGTTCTCTTGCTTCCGCTCTATTAAGTAGGTACTTAAATTCCTCGTGACTCTGTTGCTAAGGATCCTCTGTTGCTAAGGATCCTCTGTTTTGAAGCATCACCTCTGGCAGTCAAGTAAGGACGAAATAGAACAAAAGTTACGTACGTAACTACGGTTCTATGAACAGCCAGCGTTCAGTCACTCAGAGTCCTTGTGACCTCGCAAGAAGATTCTGCAGGAATAGATCCTTTGACGACACTGGAAGAAAAAATCTCATTATGTGCAATTTAACAGTTTCCCGTTTACACCCATTATAGTATTTATATATGTGATTTAACCAGTGCAACAATCCTGCCCCTGTGCAGTATCCCTGTTCTTTTATCCAATTTTTATTTTTTATCTTTGACTATTATTGCCCTTTTACGGTGTTGTATTTTGTACTTGTACTGTGTACTGTTTCCTTGTACTGTGTACTTGTACTGTGTTTTTCATTATTTTCTTATGTAAACAAACACAGCGTAAATTCCTTCTGCTGTCTGGTGGATAGTCTGGATGACACGATCATTCTCCTCACTCATCATTTCATTGATTCCAATTTCTTTCACTGCTATCTCAGGTTTTTTCACACCATCCATGTAGTCTTCAACTGTTTCTTTGCCTTCAATCTCCAAGAGATACGGGGGTCTAACCTATTCAGTTAAATCAGTGTGCTGCACATCAAATCCACAGTGGTGATGAAGAAGCATCCGGTTTTAAAGGAATACAACATCAGCCGTCACATGGGACACTTTCCGAATTGCAATGTCGGTCGTCTGTTTACACGACTCGTGATCTTTTCTGAAGCCGTGTTTGCATTCATCGTCTCACCTAATCGGAAAGAATTTCACACATGCGCAGATGATCCACAGTCCCGTTCATAAGGTGGCGATAATGCGGATCATTACGTCACGACGCTACGCATGCGCAGATACAACTCAAACAGAAAACTTTACGACTCAGCGTGTGCCAACAAAAATCTTCCGCACATACAATAAAAATAAACCCCCCTGGTTTATTCAGGCAGCTTCGTCAGACCAAGGAGGAAGCTTACATGAGCGGTAACAGAGTCCTGGACAAGCGGGTCAGAAACACAATGACCAGGGAGGTCAGAGCAGCAAAGAAGTGCTACTCTGAAAAAATGAAAACAAGTTTTCAGCCTACGACCCAGCATCGGTGTGGAGAGGCCTGTGAGGTCACCAACTACAGGAGACCAGCATCCCCTGCTGTGGAGAGCTTTCAACTGGCTGAGGAGCTGAATAAGTTTTATTGCAGGTTCGACACCCGCTCTGAACCATCAACACCCCCCTGTACCCATCACACGCCTCCCCACTGACCCAGAATCTGGCTTAGAATCTGTGAAACGGAGGTGAGAAAAAAGCTGTTTCAGAGACAAAAGATCAGAAAGGCTCCAGGCCCAGACGGCGTGTCTCACTCCTGCCTGAAAGCCTGTGCTGATCAAATGGCCCCCATTTTCACACAGGTAAGATAAGATAAACCTTTATTAGTCCCACAACGGGGTAATTGTGGAAAGACAAAGAATCGTTAGGACAGAGTTTGAGAGCAAACTTTGTCACAAAGAAGAAGAACGAAGCGGGTCTCTCCTTATTACAAAGAAGAAGACGAGAAGAAGAAGAGAAAAAACAAGGAAAGAAGAAGAAAGGAGCAAGTAAGGACGAAGACAACTCTGTTACGAAGAAGAAGATCTGAGAAAAAGACTTAAGCTGGATAAGATGATTGAATGCCAAGAGCAAGCGAAAGTTTGCCCCAAGTAGCTGAAGTCAATTTGACCTAACTTAAGGTTTTTCTCTGTTCTCAGTTGCCAGGCAAAATCTGAAGATTGTTAGTCTAGTCTGAAGACCTTGGACAATGTCAGTGGCAACATTCAGGATCTGCAGTCTGGCAACCAAAGGAGACAACCTGGATCTGAATAGTATAGAAGTAAACGTGAGTTATTAGTAACAATTCTTTTCTGTTATCATACAACAGAAGAGGCCCAACCTCTGACAAAACTCATGCCAATCGGTTGGGTTTGCGCTCGTCACACAGCTGTTGACAGCCCTTCCGATTGATGTGTTGCCGCGCGTAAACACCGTTTCCGATTAGATCGCTGCTCGCGTAAACAGCGGAAAAAGGAAGATCCTTTTGGAGTGATGACGTTCTGAAAGGAAAGTGTCCATGAAAAACCCAGCTTCAGAGATAAACTCCCATGATACTTTATTATCGAACCACAGCAGCATGTTAAGCTTCTGAATACAGACTCAACAGAACCAACATGGCTCCCACTCAACACTTAACATAACACTCCTTCACAGTAAAAGCATACTTTTAAAAAACTTTTTACTCACTGTTTCTCTAACTAAGAGTCCCACCACAGAATATTAACTGACAATCCTCTGTCCCAACTATCAGTTCATACTGTTCCTTGACTAAATTAAAATTGTTAATTGAGGTGTTCCTAGATCGGGTGAGATTTATGATCCCACCAACAGGTTCTGGGTTCAACCAAGCGTCTCCCTACAGCTGGACAGGAATGGAAAACGTCCAAAGGGAGGGGTCCAGGAGGTATCCTGATAAGATGGCCGAAGACCAGAAGGCTTCTCGCCTGTGTGGCTTCTCATGTGTCGAGTCAGAGTTCCGTTGTCTCCTACTTCTTTACCACACACGGGGCAACTGACACACTTCCTGGCGTGGACAGATAAGTGTTGTTTCAGCCTTCTGCTGTCTACAAATGCTTTATCGCACTCTGGACACCTGAAGGGTTTCTCTCCTGTGTGGATTCTTGTGTGGCTTTTGAGATGCTCCTTTCGTCCAAATTTTCTGCCGCAGATGGCGCAACTGAAGGGTTTCTCCCCCGTGTGGGTTCTCATGTGTCGCGCGACGTCGCCACTCATTGGAATATACTTCTTACAAACTGAGCAGCTGAAACAATTTTGTCCTGAATGTAGCTTCATGTGAGCTTTTAAGGTTTTCCTCCAGTGGTACGCTTTACCACAAACTGAGCAACAAAACGGTTTTACTCCGGCTTGGATCCCACTGAGTCCCTGCAGATGTCTCTTGTGACCAACGCCTGTCGCACCTTCAGAGGAGACAACTGGTGTTTTTAGAGCTTTATATTCGGATCTTTTGTCTTTCCTCGGAGAGTGCAAAGCCGACTGTAGCTCACTGTACCCCTCCCAGTCACAAATGCCATCAGTCTTAGGTTCAAAGGCTTGTGACGTCGCAGGTTCAGGGTCGTGTGACATCTCATCATCAGTATCTTTATTTAAGTTGCAGTCAGGTTCTGGTCCTCCACGTTTGTCGCCATCACTTTGATCAAGCTGTAAGCACTGAGGGTTCACTTGGTTGTCTTCGTCACTCTTCACAGGGACAGGGATGAATGTGAACTTAAGGATATCAGACTCCTCCAACCCCCGACGCTGCTCTTCCTTCTGACTAGTGCAAGGTTCCTCCTGTTCCTCTTTAAGGAGGGGCTGCTCCACAAGGTCCATAAAGTCCAGACTGGGGCTACCCTCCTGCTGCTCTCCTTTACTCACCAACGGCTGCTGGGCATCTGAGTAGAATCATGAAATACAAAAACACTTTTTAAACAGCTGTTAACTGCTTTAAACTGGAACAGGGATGCTGACTGGACTAGGTATGTTTGGGTAAAGTAACTGAATGTCAGCATATATTCAACATTAGCGGTTGGAAATCCAGCTGCAGCGCGGGGGAAACCCACTTTTCTCCCTTTTTTTGTTTTATCTCATTTGTCTTAATGAATATAAGCATTATGGTTCATGTTAGCTGCTCATATGAGCAGATCTTGTAGAGCAAAGTTTCTAGAGCTAGCTATAAGTAATGAGCAGAGTTCCATACTTGTAAGCTTCTACAGGAGGGGGCAGATTTAAAATCGTCCCACTTCTGATGCCATCTCCCTTTAAGACTTAATGCCCAGAATACTAGAATAAAATAAATATCATCATCATTATTATCCCTTATCAACTGTTAGCTTTTATTAACACACAAAGCAGCTTGGGCTGAAATAAAATGTAGGTTGCACTCTGGAACTTTACTCCTTGAAATTTACTCATTGCACCTTTAAATTAATTTCAATGCTCCTTCCACCACAGCTAGTCAACGAAAGACAATTACAGCTGCATGAATTTTTTGAGAATTCTTATTCAACAAAAAACAAACACAAACCACGTGGTCCTGAACCTCTTCCACATTTCCAATGAGCAGAACATGTTCTGGTACCAACCTGTTCTCTGTAAGCAGACTTCAGGCTTCACAAAAGCATCCAGTAGTTTCTGTTTACGGCAAAGTTCCTGCGCATACTCTTCTATAGTTCTTTCAAACAGTTCAAATATCTCTTCAGCAGCTGCAGTAAGCCGCTGGTTGACAAAAACTCTCATTGTTTGAATTTTAAACATGTTTAAGAGTTTGGAACAGCCGCCTTTTCCCGGAAACACTCCGATCCCTCACTGCTCCTGGTCGCTCTTACGCTGAAGTAAGGTTTGTGTTGGAAGCTAGCGAGATAAGTCAGCTTCATTAGCTAACAATGCTAGCAGGAAATAATTCGGGTTATAAATACATTTGAAATGTGAAACACAACAAACACGAGTCAGATACTTCTATGTGAATATTCAAAAGACACAGTTTGACCGGAGTCCGTTTAGTCTGAACTGTGAGACCGGGACCGTCTTCGTCCACTTCCCCGCAGCAAGCTACGCTAATTCCGAGCGCATTCTTGGCTAATCGGGAATACGTCTGAGATGAAAAATTCTGAAGACTCATAGAAAGTGAAGTTCGTACATGAGTACAATACATGAAAACGCGCTTATCCACATCCTTATGTATCGTAATTGATTCATAATGGGAAATGTTAGCACTGACGCTAAAACCAGGGTTCACTTCCTGTCGCTATCGTTTCCGTGTTGCTTTTCAAAATAAAAGTAAGCGTAGTTCTTCTTCTCTGGAGCTTAGCTGCACTTGGCATTCCTTTAGTTGTACATTGCCGCCTCCCTGTGGTTTAAATCAACACTTGTTGTTGGTAGTATTTGCAGTTGTCATGTCTTTTAGAAGAAACTAAACCTACATCCTTCTTACTTCAGTTTGTTTTATCCCATAACCTCACTTTTGATTCCCTCACAGGAGAGTTTAGTACTTCCCATTAACATGCTGTTATTTATGTTAGTTTTGTGTGTAGTGTGTTCTTGTTGTCAAACACGTTAAGTTATTATTTTTTACGTTTATATTTACTTATATTTCAGTCAGTAAGACATTGTTGCAGTAACATTCTAAGCGGTTTACCCTTAATTTATTTAATTTTGGAAAAGAACTGGGCAGAAACGTATGCTTGGACCCTGACACACGCATTCTTTGAAAAATAAACAGAGTGTATCTCCAAAGACATTCCATATATAAAGATATATTATATATCTTTATATATATATATAAAGTTCTAAAAATATATATATAAAGTTCTAAAAATCTCAAAGTTCTAAAATTAAATATATATATTATGGTGGCAGTGCTGTGCCTTTATTGCACCTCAGCATTTTGTCCAAAAAGAAGGCAGTAACAACTCAATGTCTAAAGGAGGAGCATGCCAGGGAGGCGGCAGGACAAGATAGCGCTGTGAAGTTTTAATGACAAGTTATGTGTGCAACCCGTCAACCGGGAGATTTCAAAGGCCGCATTAAGTACCTTAAAAGCATAAACAAAAAAATATCTCAATTGAACTCATTTACAAATTGGGGTGATACTGGAATGTCTGGGAGCTCCTCACTCATCCAGCAGAGCATGAGATCGACCCCCACATTATAAGTCACGCTACATGCTGATGACGCAGTGTTATACACTGCAAAGTTTTTTTTAGTGCAAAGTCGTGGCGAGAGTCCTCACTGCAGCATTAACAGCTGTGACGTCACGTCAAGTCACAAATTACTTTGTTCTGTCACTCTCAGCAGTTATTATAGTCCATAAATATAAATTAGCTCGTGAAACATCTTCAACTGGTTAGCTAGTCCTATTTAGCTAGCCAACAAAATCTGACACGACAAATCTGTCAACTACGTGGCGGAAATGACGCAGGCAGCAACGATATTTTGAGCCCAGGTGGTCAGCTGGTCACATTTTGAAACTATGATAAGACACAGGTGTAAACGATGTATCCACGGTCTGCTTGTGATCCGATTTTCCAAAACATATTTTAAAACCAAGTCTAAACATCATAGAAACTTTGAATCGCTTCACTCTACTTCCTGTCTGTTGCAGCAGGAAGACAGAGACGCAGCATCCCAAACTGGGCGAAGACATCTTCAGACTTCTTTGGCTGGGTGGAGGAGCTGGGTGGAGGAGCTGAGGAAATATGCCAGATCGAAGACCTGGCCAGAACTTTCTGGGTTCATTTCCCCTCCGCTGACCGACTCGGATACAGAGTCAGCGAACCGGACGAGTAGAGAGAACTTGATGATGGAGGGAATGACACAATCTATGTAAATAAAACGATTATCTGGACACAATCCATGGAAAAATTACATCATTGCCTTTTTTTTTTTTTTTTTGGGGAGCAATAATAGAATAACCTTTTTGTTTCATTCGTCTTTTTTTTTTTAAACCAAACACACACACAGTTGAGATTTTGTCTAATGGTAAAATTATTAAAATACATAAAAATACCAAAAAAATTGTGCAAAATCCTTTGCTGAAAAGACTTACGCAAACCAAATTGGCTATCTTGGTTCTGAAACTACCCGATTAAACAAGTTTCTCTGCTTCACGTAGTTCCGCTGCTCTCCCGTAACACTTGTGTACCTTTAGTCGAGAGCGCTGGGTAAACCTTTTGCCACAAAAGTTGCAAATAAATGGTTTTTCTTTGGTGTGGACCGTCATGTGTCGCTTCAAAGTTATCTTTTGTGTAAACCTGTTGCCGCATACCGAACAACTAAACGGTTTCTCCCCGGTGTGCTTCCTCATGTGTGTGGCCAAGTTGCTCCTGACACTGAAGCTCGTGTTACAGATGGAGCACGGGAAAGGTTTCTCTCCTGTGTGGACTCGTAAATGTGTGGTCAGATGTGGTCCTCGTGCAAATCCTTTGCCGCAGACGGAGCAGTTGAAGGGTTTCTCTTCTGAGTGGCTTCTCTTGTGCACCTTTAGATGAGCTCGGAATTGATACGTTTTACCACACGTGGAGCAGCCGAAGCGTTTCCCTTCTGAGTGAAGCCTCATGTGGGTCATTAAGGTGTTCCTCTTGTGGTATCTTTTCCCACAAATGGAGCAGCTGAATTGGTTCACTCTGCTTTGGATTCCACTGGGTTTCTCTGGATGCCCCTTGTGGCCAAAGACTGAACTACATTCAATGGAGTTAACTGTTGTTTTTCCAATATTACATTCCATATTATTGATATGAAGAGGGTTTAAACTCGACTGATGTTCCGTAGTCTGCTCCCAAACACAACTCTCATCGGTCTCAGGGTGTGAATTCTCATGAGTATCTGAGTATCTGAGACTATCTGGATTTAAATTCCTGGTTAAATCTGGCCTTCCACAGTCTTCTCCATCTTCTTCACTCTTGACACAGACAGAAGAGAATTTTATATCAGCCTCCTGCTGCTCCAGCTCTTCCTTCTGACCGGTCCAGAGTTCCTCCTCTTCCTTTTTAATGCGTGGCATCTGCGGCGGGTCATCCTCATCCAGACTTTGGCTCCAATCCTGCAGGTTGGAAGGAACCTCATCTTCATTCACCAGCAGCGGCTGGGTATCTGTGAGGAAATATACAACACATGTGTGTATTTAAAAACTTTTTTGGTTAACATTTGGTAGCAGTTGTAACTTGGGCTGGGAAATTACCTTAATTGTCAAGGGCATGGAACACTCATCTAAAGGTAAAAACATTCTCATGTTGGACAGAGAGGACATATGGTTCTGAGACAGGAGTGAAGGATGATGTCTACGTTCAACTCAAGGGGCTCAACACCACAACCTCTCACCCACACTCCCGATGCCGTCTCCAGGCAACTTCACCATCCTACTGGTTAAATACCTGATTCCCAGTTAGAACTAAGTCTTCAAGTCTTAAGAGAAGTCCAATTGTTTTAGATTCAACCCTCAAGGAAGCTACGGAAATATTTTTGGGGTGAGAGACGGTTCCTTTAAAGGTGTTCCGTGTAGAAAACTAAGTGGCATTTAGTCTAGTTTTAGTGTGGTTGCAGATTGTAGCCTGTGACCCTTTATTTCTCAAAATTTGGTTGGCACAAAATTCACATAAGTCTCTCACAACAACATGGTTACCTAGCAACAACAGTTCACCATTTTCTTATTCGTTGTTATTTTATTTTAGATGAAATATTTCTTCATCATCTATCTGCCAGCTCATCCCCACAATATTACCTAACGCATCTTTAATAAATAAAGGGTCTCGACCTTACTTAGTGGTGTTTTTCAAAGACAAAACGGTACCAACCTGTTCGGTGGGACCGGACGTTAGTCTCGAGAACACCGTCCAGTAGTTTCCGCTGTTTTCCGAGTTCTTCCTCATACTCCGCTATCGTTCTTTCAAACAGATCGAATATCTCTTCAGCAGCCTCAGTCAGTCGCTGGCTGACAAAAACTCTCAGTGTTTGGACTTTAGACATTTTTTTCCTAAATTATCAGCAGCAGCTTTCTTTAGTTCAAAACAGTTTGAGTCGCTTTGACGCGCCGCATCGGTCTAATTACAGGAAGTAAGCTAACTCCTTCAGCATAGTGGGAGAAAAGAATTGAATGTTAATAAATATCTACAATAAAGAGGACGATTTCGACATTTATGGGGTCTTTGAAGAATAGGTTTTGGTCATGTCGAAGCTACTCTGATTACTTTAAGGGCAAGTTCCGTCTCCGTCTACTTCCCGCTGTCGACCAAATCCAACTTTCTCTGACATTCTTTCTTTTACTGGAAGTTTTCCCGTCTTTAATACATCCCAGAATTGAGCAAAAGGTCCATTTAAACTAGTTTATAAACAAATAAGGGGTCGTTCCGGTTCATACTATTTACATTTTACGGTAACAGTCGGGATAAGCAACCCGGAAAACTAACATGTTGACTGCACCTGTTAACATTTACTTCCGATGCTAGATTTTCGGAGATTTTCAAATTAAAAGTGTGAAAATGTAACTGTATTTTACTGGTAGACTTAAAATCAATACCTAAAGGTGCAGTCCGGGATATTTAGGGGCATCTGTCTTGTTGACTGAATGAAATATGATATTCATCCCTATATTTTTGTGTACTCTATTTTCTGACATAAGAAATTTATTCTCAAATTGAGCTCTCTGTAACCATATGGGTATTTTGAGGTACAGCGCTTTATGAAAAAAAAAATCCAAGTTAAAATTTGACTGCTTGATAACAGAAAATATTACAATCTCATGAATCAAACCATGAATTTAAAAGAGATGCTGATGGTACAATATTTTATTGTATTTTTTTATATTTTCATCCAAAAACATTTTGTGCTAATCAATGGGTACTTGGGTAGAAAAAAAACAGGTTTTCATCGAAGTCGTAATGCTGACGGGACGCATCTTATATGTCAGTCTGTACTGTTTATTGTCTGGAAAAGTATACACACATTTTCCCTCCATTTTTCCCAATTCTTCATGAAAAGCTGTAAAAGTCAATTATGAAAGCATGATATCTCAGATAGATGCAGAGAAATATAGTTATTCATAAGTGCATTCACGATTTTTAGCGTATGGGAGAACCTAGTTTCCCTTTATTTTTGGAGTTTCCCTTCTTATTTTTTCAAGGTAAATTGAAAAAATGCATCCCACATTAAAACCAAGCAGTATTTTTAAGTTCGATACTTCTATTTTGAAATTAAGCAAAATGGTGATACCGGAAGTAAATACACATACCCGAGCTAATACGCTATCTTGTCGCGTTATAAATCCCACCTGTTATCGAAAGATATAAGTAGAGTGAACCAGAACGACGTGTATGTTTCGATAAACTAGTTTAAGTGGACTTTGTGTGACGTTCAGACTGGAGTCATTTCCTGTTGGTCAATAATGCGGACAGAAGTTAGCGTAGTTGGTAACCGGAAGTAGATTTAAACGGTGCTAGTCGGAGTAGCTTCGACAGAAAACAAACTGAATTTTTTCACACACCAAACAATGTCCACACAGACCCATTTGTATGGATAATACTTTATCAGAAAAGATTAAATAATGTTGTCTTTTAAGTTCATGAAGTTGTTGGGTACGATATTCTAATCTAGCAACAGAACACACGCCAGGGTGACCAAACCGTTTTGTACAGGTTTTTCTAAAAGAAGAATTTGTTGCCGTGAAACTGTAAAAATGTCCAAAGTCCAAACATTGAGAGTATTTATCAACCAGCGACTGACTCAGGCTGCTGAAGAGATATTTGATCTGTTTGAAAGAACGGTATCAGGGTACGAGGAGGAACTCTGTCGCAAACAGAAACTACTGGATGCTTTTCTCAAACCGGAAATCCAGTTACACAGAGAAGGTTGGTTCTTTTTAATTGTCATTTTCATTTCCAAATGCTAAGAAAACCACATGTGGTGTGCATTCAGATCATTGGCCTACAGCATCTATAAATTAGAGGTAACCAGCTTTTAAGCTTCTACGGTGGCCGACAAGGGCGAACGCACTGCAACCATCAATTTGACAACAAGCACACTGCAACCATCAATTTGACAACATTAAAAAAATCATCGACAAGTTGACAACACACCTACGCACAGAAAAACATTTCGTGATATTTGTGATTAACCCTGGTAGCTTCGCTTAACATCCGGGTCATGAAGTCATGTGACTTAAGAGTAAAACTTACGTCAACTTCGACGAAACAACAAATAAACATAATAATGACCCAAACATGCACAGAACCCAAAGCTGCAGTAAACACGGTGTTTTATACTTGCTGAAAACTCCTAACCAGACATTTTAACACTTTTCGTTCGTGACGTTCTGACTTTTGTGTACGCGTTGTCATGGCGACAACTGAAGTCAGTACACGCGACCGTGTTCAAGAGTTTTATTCAGCAGGTGTACAACACTTCGTTTACTGCAGCTTTTGATTCTGTGCAAGTTAGGGTCATAATTAACTCTATTTGATGTTTTAATGATGTTGTTTAAAGTTTTATTTAGTCACATGACTGCAAGACCTGGAAGTTAAGCGAAGCTACCACTGCTAATCAAAATATAATGAAATGTTTGGGTAATAGATCTGTTTTATTCACTAAATGAAGCAATAAAAAAGAGCGTACGTGGATGCATCACCTCTAAGTGTCTTTTCATAACAGCTTCTGTTGTCTGGGGGCTTTTGATACACAGTTTGTTATATAATTTAAAAGGAAATCGTTTTTTTAGGTGATTATAGTCTCGCAAAAGCATTATAATTAATATTATATTCAATTTATGCAAAGAGATCCCCCCTAAATTTTTTACACACAGCACTTTTAAAGGAACAATTCAGCAGAGATGAGACATTTAATCCCAAGGGAAAAATTAAAGTGTTACAGCAGCTTACAAACAGGGCAAGAAAAACAAAGACACAAAAGCCGAAACATGAGATAAAATGTAAGTGAATAAAGAATACTAAAAGGATAGTAATCATAGCAGTCAGCAGATGTAAATTCTATGTACGGGAGACTCTTAGTGGGTATAAATACGAATCATCTTGCAGTAAAGTGCCTGAGGAAAAGATTTTTGTATATTCAAATAGTCGTGAAACGATAGGAAATCAAATAGTAGGAATGACTTTCATTTGACATAAAAACAGTTTTTACCACAAGCAGTTTGCAATTGAAGCTGTTTTGATTGATGTTTTGCACTTCTGTTTAGATGACGCAGACGTCCAGCTACTGATGGTAGGAAAAGAAGAGGAGCCGAATGAGCTGCAGGAGTGGACCTCCAGGATGGACCAGGAAGACCCACCAGACCTGCTTCGCATTAAAGAAGAGCAGCAGAAACTATCGACCAGTCAATCAGAGCTGTCGCAGGCCGATGTAACGTTCACTCCCGTCCTTGTGAAGAGCGACGAAGACCCCGACGAGAAACCTCAGTCCTCACTGCTTCGCCAGACTGAAGGGATTAAAACCGAAGTTGATGGAGGGGACTGTCGAGAACCAGAACCAGACAGGAGCTTAAATCCAGATAGTTATTTGCAACCGGATGCTCGCGACAACTTACATTCCTCTGAATGTGACGCTGATGACAGATGTGTCTGGGAAGTGACCACGGAAACTCAGTCATTCATAAAACCTCTGCAGATCAACAAATTCTTTGACAGGGGTCCGGGACGCGTGACTGGAACGACACCAGTTAGCCCCTCAAAGTGGGCCGGACATCCGCAGAAACATAATGGAATCCTGACGGGAGGGAAACCATTTAGTTGCTCAGTCTGTGGCGAAAGATACGCGCAGATGGAATCCTTAATATATCATATGAGACTTCATTCAGAAGGTGATCTCGTCAGCTGTTGCTCCGTTTGTAATAGACCTTTACCACCGGGGACAGGAGGGAGTACCCAATGTGGTTTCTGTGGTCCAGGTGTGTCACAAAACACACACCTGGGACAACAAGAGACCAGCCAAAAAGAGGACAAACTCTTCAGTTGTCATGTGTGCGGTAAAAGGTTGACCCAAAAGAGAGCTCTGACGGTCCACTTGAGAATCCACACGGGAGAGAAACCGTTCACGTGTTCCATCTGCAGCACCAGTTTCAGCCACACCCACTACCTGAACACGCACATGAGGAAACACACCGGGGAGAAACCATACAGATGTTCCGTTTGCGCTCAACGGTTTACCCAAAAGATATCTCTGAAGAGACACCTGACCATCCACACGGGGGAGAAACCCTTTAGATGTTCGGTTTGTGGTCAAACATTCGCACAGAAGATAACTCTGAAGAGACACTTGACCGTCCACACGGGGGAGAAACTCTTCAGTTGCAACATATGCGGCAAAGGGTATAATCGGCGAGTTCATTTCAGAACGCACAAGTGTTTAGGCGAGAGTAGTGGGACTACTTCTGAGAGACTCTGACGGTTCTGCTGACTAATCATTTCTGACAATTCTGCTGACTAATCATTTCTGATGACTTCAAGAATCTCTAAAGAACTTTTGACGGGAACTTTGATCCAGTTACGCCGCGTAATTTCTATTAGAATCCGTTAAATGAAGTACCCTAAAATTCCTTGATTGACTTAGTACACAGATCAGAATAATTCACTTCTTGGCAGGGGAAGGTTTTTTTTTGTTTTTTAAGATGAATGTAAGAGCAAATATAAAATATAGATGTTTATCAGTTAAAGGTTTAAACCTGCACTTCAATTCACAAATTCAACATTGGAACTGCAGTATATTAAAGTAATGTTTACAATATAGAAACCTTTGCTGAGACTACATATATGTGTTTATATGTATGCAAGTCTATTCTTGCATTTACTGTGTGTATATAGGTACAGATAGATATACGTATGTGTATATGTATACATGTTTATACTGTATATTTATAGAGTGTGTGTATGTATGTATGTACACATGTACATACTTGCGTGTATTGCGTTTATATAGCTATAGATATACATATGTGTATATGTGTATATATATATATTTATAGACTGTGTGTATGTATGTATGTATGTATGTACACATGTACATACTTGTATGTATTGTGTTTATATAGCTATAGATAGATATACATATGTGTATATGTATACATGTATATACTGTATATTTATAGTGTGTGTGTATGTATGTACACATGTACATACTTGCGTGTATCGTGTTTATATAGCTATAGATATACATATGTGTATATCTGTATATATATATATATAGAGTGTGTGTAAGTTTGTATGTATGTATACATTTTTGTTTATGTATATATGTATATATGAACCTTGGTTTGTTGTACATATGTAAATATAAGTGTGTTTATGAGAACGGGAAAAATATGTCTATCTCATCTAATCTGAAATCTAATTATTGTTGTATTTGTGAAAGGGGAGTGGCTTATTAAAAATTTCATCGTATGGGATTATTACTATGAACACTGCTTGTTAAATCTTAAATATTTATTACAAGGATGAAGGTACTTGATTTTAATTCTTCTATTTTTGTCTTTGAACCTGCTTATTTTTTTTTTATTATTATTTTTAAATTATTCTTATTTCTATTTATTTTTTATTCTTATTATTTTAATTATTATTTCTGGCTGTGCTAAATTATGTTTGGGATTAAAAGGGTTTAGACAGTTGATTTTTTTCTATTCTGGCTTTTATTTAATTTTTAAAAAATTATTATTTTTAATTATTATTTCTGTCTTTCCTTTAAAGTACTAATTAGGAAAACACAAAATTATGATTTATTCTATTCTAACTTTTATTTTATTTTGTTAACCATGTAAAAATGATATCATGATAGCCACGCCCCTTCCCCGGTAGAACCTTTGACCTGCGGTGTCCCCCAGGGCTCCATCCACGGCCCCTTACTCTTCAGCATCTACAGGTACATGCTGCCACTGGGTCTCTATTATAAACTAGTTCAGTCACATGTTTCAATAAGAAATAGAGACTCAAAAAGAGTTCAACCAAATCAGCTGAGCCGGAGATGAAAGGGTGAGTCATCACAAAAGTTTGTAATCCCTCTGAGTCGTCACGTCTGCTAGAATGATAAAAAGAATAGATTCCATTTAAATTCACTGATTCATTTAATCAACGGAGAAAACGGTTGATATGACTCTTTCTTTTTTTGTTAATCTTGTGAATCCTTAAAGCGTTAGACAACACCCGTCAGATTTACCCTTTCAAGCACGTGTTCGGAACCTGGCGTGAAAAGGATGAACCGGTTCACCCGGAGCGTTCCGGTTTATTAACCCAAGGACAGCTGGAGGCAGGAATCAGGAGCTGCAAGAGCAAAAAAAATGTGACGAGTGAGAAAGAAAAAAGTCCAAAAAAACAGTTAAAATGACTCATAACTTTATAGAATATATATATTTTCACTTCTGAGGTAGAAGGTTTGTAGTTGAGTGAGTTTAATTCTCTCCTAGAGAGAGAGAGAGAGAGAGAGAGAGAGAGATTTGATCCAAATGTAAAGTGTGTTATAAATTAAATGTATTATTATTATTATTATTATTAGAGAGAGAGAGAGAGAGAGAGAGATAGGACATCTTACAGACATGTTTGGATAAATAATATATTCATTGATAGATAAATATGTATATATATATATATATATATATATATACACACACAGGACAGAAAATTATGAAATAAGAAAATTAAGAAATAAAAATACACATTAACATTAAAATAAAGGAATAAATAAAGTATTATTGATCCGGTTCCAGAAGAGGTTCTTTCTTGTCTTCTTTGATTTGGCAGCATCATGGAAAAAGTGAAATGGGGCCGACCTTGTTTTTATTTGAACAAGCCCCTCCAAACATTCTAGATGTTTGCAGCAAAGAATGAGAAGAACTTATAATTTATATTTGATTTGATGACATAGGATGTAAAACCGGCTTTTTTTCTTTTTCCTATCAATAAGATTTATCTTTAATTTTAGCAGATTATGCAGAAATTCCTCCGAACTTCAGGTTGATTTTCATTTTTCAAGCCATTTATTGAATCCCCCTATGCTTATTTATATTCTATAAATATTAAAAAACCTGTTCATTCCCCATGTTTCATGTTAGGGGACTTATTATTGATTAATTACAGTCAAATCTCACCCAAAATAATTCATGAAAAATAACAAACAAACACTGACTTTAAGCTTTTTAATCAGAAATAAGTTCCATCATATTTTATCGCATATAAAAGGTCAATTAAAAGCTTTAAAATTAAGAATGAAATCACATTTAATTCCACATTAAGTCAATGCAAACAAATTAATTAACATAATCTGATTATATTAATTAAATTTAAATCTATACCTAAACCTCACTAATCAATGAATTATTTTAATCAAAGTTAGGGGAACTTTATTTATATTGCACATTTAAGCACAAGTGACAATTCAAAGTCTTTTACTACAAATAATCAAGAACACTGTGACAAAGAGGAAAAAAAAGAACATTTAAGACGATTAAATCCGTTATAAAAACATTGGAAAAAATGAAAAACTAAGCTAGGAAAATGAAATAAAAGCTAGAATAGAAATAGAAATCGACTGGAAAGACAGAAATAACTCATTTTAAAGATTAAAGTATTCATGATTCATGTAATGCGTTTCAGATGAGTTCCTCAATTCATTTCATGCATTATAAATGAAATGTATTATTATTATTATTATTATTCACGTTTTTCTCAACATGAAAGAAAAACTTTGCATTAACCCTTTAATGTCGTTAAAGACAAATTATTTGGTCTAGCATGTTTCAGACGGTAAAATAAAGAAAAATCTGACTTTCATGGAAAATAGGAGATTTTAATGATTTTATCCCAGTTACCACCTTCATGACGACGGGAACTCTCTTAATCGTTTCAGATTAAGAATGTTTAAAGGAAACGATTTGACCCTCACTAAACTTCTTTGGTGGAATCAAGATACACGATTTTGTTTAGTACGTCCTCAAACGTTATAGAATTCCATAAATTCTTATGTCTTCATGTTTTTGTTTAAATCGTGGTTGATTATCCCCGTCTCCACTCCCCAGCCTGTCATTAGTCCCCGTTTAAAGCCCTTTAACAGAAGCATGTTTTTTGTTATAGATAAATTATACATACATAGAAGCAGAATGCAGACGGAGAGAGGAAGAGGAGCCGTGAGGAAACCATCCTCAGAGAGACAGACTGGATTTAATGGTCAGAGTCGGTAGATGAAGTAAAGTGCTTCCACTTCTGATGTGAGTGTGTGTGCGTGTGTGTGTGTGTGTGTGTGTGTGTGTGTGTGTGTGTGTGTGTGTGTGTGTGTGTGCGTGTGTGTGTGTGTGTGTGTGTGTGTGTGTGTGTAATGGCTTGCTGAACGGATAGTCAAGGCCGTGACAGCCGTCTAATGGGTTTATATTTACCTGCTCAGCTTGGGATCCTGCGCAATTTGTTCCATTAGAAAAACAAAAAAATAGCCCTTGAGAAAAATGACTTCACTTTGATTGACAGCCATGAAGTCCCGGCGCTTCAGTCAAGATGTAAAAGGAAACATCAATATGAAAGGGACTCAAAACATGACAATATTTGTCGTTTCTTTTCCTACATGACGTTTATTTTACCACAAAAGAGTCATGAAACACTACATTTATCATTCTTAAATAGAATGTTACTTTTTTAAGTCACTTCTTAAAACCCATTTCTATAGATCTCTTAATCTCTTCTTTGTTCTGCCTCTTATTTTCCTCTTATTTTCTTTTATTGGACATTTAATAGTCTTTTAATCTCTCGATTTCTTCTGAGCTCCTCTCATCCTCGCACTCTTTTGCTTTACTCTGTAGCTAAAACCACTGACTTTAAACTTCCTGTCCATTCAGAGACCGCTTGGACCCTTCACACGAGTCTTTTCCAAGGTTTTTGGACAATTTTCTCTCTAAACCGAATTAAAAACAGAACTTTAAAGGAAATGTTTGGGAGTTTCTTAGAGTGCTTTAAGGGTTCCAGGTGATTGCGGCGCCTTGAAGACGGAGCCTCAAGGACCTTCCAGGAGTCTCTGATACACGTTTTTGATGGACATGGAGCGCTGGCGGGTTCGCAGGAGGTTGGTGCAACTTTAAAACAGTTCCTCAATGGACATTGAGCCTTGAGGAGGGTTCCAGGTGGTTGGAAAATCTGAAAGGCAGAACCTTGAAAATGTTTCCGGTCGATCTAAAGCCTTGAAAAAAACAACTTATTCCAGGGTATAGAGTCTCAGATGATCTACCGGTTAAGGTTTGGGTTTCTCCCCACGCGGCTTGGGTCGGACTACCAGTCAGAGAACGTAATTGTAGGTGCCTGAAGCTCAGGTGTTGCACTTGTCCCCAAACCTGAAGGTTGGCGGTTCGATCCCTGAGTAGCCCTTGCGGTCTACATGTCATAGGGTCCTTGAGCTTTTAAGCTCATGTTGTGGTTGAGCCTTTAAGAGAACTTTCTGGGACTATAGAAGAGATATTTTGTGGTTCCCTGAGGCCATAAAGCCTAGGAGATGTTCCATTATGGCTGGGAAAACCTCAAAGACCATCAGAGAATATATCGCATGAAAAATGTTCCAGATGGTTCGAAAGCTTTGAAGATGGTTTTAGCTGTGGTTTGAAGAGGTTCCAGGTAGTTGGACAACTTTAAGACAGATCTTTGAAAAGGTTTCAGGTAGTGGTTGAACCTTGAAGAGAACTTTTTTGGAATATAGAGCCTAAGAGGAGATATTTTGGAGATCCCTGTGGCCATAAAGCCTTGAACATGTTCCATTATGGCTGGAAAGCCTTGAAGATGGTTTTAGTTGTGGTCTGAAGAGGTTCCAGGTAGTTGAACATCTTTAATACAGATCTTTGAAAAGGTTTCATCTTTGAAGAAGTCCTAGATTCTTGGTGGACATAAAACCCGGAGGATGTTTCAGGTGGCTGGAAGGCCTTAACAATGGCGTCTTATGGTGACAAATGTTCTTGGGCCCGAAAAAGGTTCCACACTGTTGTAAAGCCTTAACGAGGTGCCAGGTGGATGTAATACTCTTCACCTTTCCCTGGCGGCCCGTTAAATCAGATAAACCCTCCGTGGGTTCGTCACGGGTGACACTGAGGGATCAGACAAAGGGATGATGCTGAAGCAGCTGCGTGTTTGCGTGTAACGTGAGACCCTGACCCGAAGGTGCGAATCCCGTTTTCCCCCCGGCTGACGACATTTTCGGCCCGGTGCTAATCCGACAAATCTGCCGGCTGACATTTAACACACCTCAGCCGCACACATGTGTGTATTTCATATATCTGCTTCTGGTGAAAAAGAAAGACAAACAAAAACAGATTTTGACTTTTTGTTTTTTTAATGCTATTTTATTTGTGGCGTTGGACTCGGTTCCGCCTGCGAATGATCCTTTTTTTTATTTGTACAGACCGCATCTTTAGACCCAAGAGAAGATGGAAGGAAAATAAACGGAAATATACTGAAAATGTCAAAAGTAATTAAGGTTTTATTCATGGCAAAGTTAAGCTGAAGGAGTCAAAGTTTCATTGTACTGTGTCGTGTGTGTGTGTACGTGTGTGTACGTGTGTGTACGTGTGTGTACGTGTGTGTGTGTGTGTGTGTGTGTGGGTGGGAGGAAGGAAGGAGGAAGAGGACGATATGTCATTGATTGTCCATTTTCGTGCATCTGTGTATGCTGACCAATTTCGGTGATGACATCATTATATGTGTGTGTGTGTGTGTGTGTGTGTGTGTCCTTGGGTGACAGACTATAAAAGTCTGTCTGAGCGACAGAAGAGGAGAGAATCAACAGAAATCTTCATCCGACGTCTAAGAAACGGCAGGAAAACGCCGGCAATAAGAAACAGAAGAAGAGAGACGGAGAGAAAACAGGAAAGTGGTGGTGAGACTAACAATTATTAATAATGTCATAATTCGATTTTTTTAAAAAGTGTTTATTATAGTTACTCATTTATTACTGTGTTATAATCATCGTGGTTATTATTATTATTATTATTGTCAATCATTATTGAATCTATGCAGCATGTTTTCGTGGTGTGAAAATGTTTGTTGGCGTTTGGATAAAAGCGTTGAAGATTAAAACATAAATAAATATATATATATTAAAAATGAATAGGTAAAAACTAAGTAAAATTAAGAACTAGTTCTATATATTATCTCTGAGTTAGGTCTATTTATAAGGAGATGAATATATGTGAGCATGTATAAAGGATAAGGAGGATAAAATTAAAGCTAAATGTTTGCAAACAATCATTATTAGTATTTAGGAATGCATAAAGTTTATTTATACATAGAATATACATAAATTAAAGCTTGGAGTGTAAATATGTTTAGTGTCCGGTCAGTACCAGTGACAAATACGCTTCACCAAAGAATTTTTTTTTCTTCGAAAGATCTGAGATAAAGTTGATTTCAAAGAAGTTTAAATTCTTAAAATCCAAATATAACCGCAACAAATTGTAAAAAAAAAAAAAAAACAGGTCGGATTTTTTCCCCCGATTTGTTTCTATACAATAAGTATGAATAATTTATACGCACATATTTTTATATATATATATACACATAAATATATAACACACACATAATGAGAGAAGTACATTATTCAAATATTTAAATTCGATTATATTTCTAATATTGTGTTTTTTCAAATCCGATGTGTTTGATTGGCCGACAGGAGAATGTATCCTGCGTTGTTATTGGTGGCTGTGGCTCTGCTGGGCGTGGCAAGAGGAGCTGTCAGTCAGTGCTGGGAACATCCGAGCTGTCAGGATCTGATCTCTGAGAGCAAAATAATGGTAACACACTTTTTACACACTGATAAAACAACACACACCCGAGAATACACACCTTAGTGCGAGACTTAGTTCTTAACAGATTCACAATTATTCCCTCTTCACCATGACTGTCTGTAGTTACTGCTGTTTAATATTTATTCTATGATATGTGTTTTACTAAAGTTAAATTCCTGTCACACTTGATTATCTTCTCTAAGCTAGTTGCTATCCGCTACTAGCGGTTAGCATCTGTTTCTGAGGCTGTGACGACCTCAAATACTGTCAAATTTATACAATATATATATCCATACAATATATATATATTTTTATACAATGTGGAGAAGCGGATTAAAAGCGTTTGTAACCTGCTGAACAGTGAGGTTTAGTAAAAGGTGTGATTTTCCATTCTTGAACAGACGCCGTTGTTGTCGTCTCATCTCGCAACTATTTTAAAACACTTTTTAGCTAAAATGGTGTTTTGTCAACCGGGGTCTAAGTTTCTGCTTGATTTCCTCCTGCAGGAGTGCATCCAGGTTTGTCACTCCGACCTCAACGCAGAGACCCCCGTGGTTCCAGGCAACGCCCACCTCCAACCTCCACCTCCATCAGACCCCTCCTCCTTCATCTTCCCTTCCTCCTCCTCATCCCCTCAGACCAAACGCTCCTACTCCATGGAGCACTTCCGCTGGGGGAAACCCGTGGGCCGAAAACGCCGCCCTATCAAAGTCTACACCTCTAACGGAGTGGAGGAGGAGTCCGCCGAGGTTTTCCCCGGAGAGATGAAGAGGCGGGATTTGCCCGGCGAGTTGCTGGCGGCGGCAGAGGAGGAGGAGGAGAAAGTGGAGAGGGTCATGGAGGAGGCGGAGGAAGAGCAGCAGCAGCTTCTGGGCGAGCTCCAGGAGAAGAAAGACGGCACGTACAAGATGAAGCACTTCCGCTGGAGCGGCCCCCCGGCTAGCAAACGCTACGGTGGCTTCATGAAGAGCTGGGACGAGCGTGGACAGAGGCCTCTGCTGACGCTCTTCAAAAACGTCATCAACAAAAGCGAACAACAGCAGAAGTGAGAGCAGGAAGAAGGTGGGGGGGGGGGATGACCTTTTAGACGTACGACAGGCAGTGAAGAGCTCTCATTGGCTAGGGAAGGTCGTCTGTAGACTAATGGTTGACCAATAAAAAGATCTGAAACTGCCGTCTGCAGCTTGATCCCTGACGACTGGGAGGCGAGTAGAGATGGTGCGAGGGATGTTTTGATATTGATTTATGTAAATAACTGTAAATTATATGAAAACATAAAGTTATTTGCAAGCAAACTAAGCAACACGTGTCTGTCGTCTTTCTTTGGGCACATGGCCAATTTTGATCCTTCGCCGTTTTATATGGAATGGCGTCATTTGATTTTATGTGAATTTTACAATGTTTGATCTCCTGGTCATACAAGATGACATATACTGACTACAATCTGCATAGAATACCATGACCGGGGCCAAATACAGTCTGTGGGCACAGACAGTCTGTCCCCAATCCCAATCTAAAATTTCCTGAACGCGTGAATGACATCATGAATGACATCATGAATGACATCATGAATGACATCATGAATGACATCATGAATGGTCGTCCGTCTCTGTGTGTCCGAATGGATAAATCCCAGGAATGACCTGCCGGTTGCCCGGCGTCAGCTGGTACTGGACCCGAACAGCATAAGCAGTTCCGGAAAACGAATGAATACATGAATGAAACTCTCACCACACACACAAGATGTTGGCGGAACATAAAGGTTCTGCTGCAGGAGCCTCCATCCGCAACAAGTCGGTGTTAAAGTCGGTTATTCTGCTCATTCTTTCTGATAAGACAGACGGGCGGGTACCTGAGATGTTTTCTGAGGTTTGGAAACAGACAGCTGGTTATGAAGAAGATTACAAATGAATGAATTAAATTAAGTTTTATTAACGCGGCCCAAATCTACAACAGGCGTGTGGAGATTCAAATCTGGTCTCAGACCGAAGGAACACACTGAATGGTTTCTGACAGGACCTGAAAACTCAACAGGGGGACAACACGTTCGCTCCATCAGTCTAAGCCCCGCCTTCTTCCTCCTCGTCTTCTCTCCTGCATCCTTTCAACTATCAGGATTGGAGCATTTTAAGTAGGGAAAAGTTTCAACACAGGCATCGCGCGGATCTTGAACGCCTCTAATAGACGCACAGGTCAGGGAACTTCATCTCGTAGAGCGGCGTGGAGCGAGGTTCCGAGGGTCCGGACGGAGACGGAGGCGGGCGTATGATCAGATCGAAGACCCGATTCAGTTCAGACTGAAGCAAAGACGTCTGGGAAGAGACAAAGAGAAATATATACCACCTTAACGCGTCTGCTGAAAATCCTTTACGTTACGAGTTTATCGTAAATTCAATCAGTTTCGGCGTTTCCTTCATACTAAGCTGCGTCGTGTGTCTGAGGTCAGAGGTCACTCACCTTGGAGCCACAGTGAGCGGCAATCTCCTCAAAGGGAGCCGTCTGAAACCTCTCCACCAACCGCATCCTCCTCCTCCTTTCCTCCTCCCCTACACTCCCTTTGTCATCTGCACGACACATTTTTCAAATAAAACATATCATAAATTGTAATAAAAAATAAAATGGCAGTAGATGGTCATTTAAAAAAATAAAATGACCATCTACATATGGTCGATAAAGATGTTTCGAAGAAAAAAATACAACAAACGTGAAAGAAAGAGAGAAAATGTGCAAAGCCTGAGCTATGAATGATTCCTGTGATCAAACCAGACCCCCCCCGCCACCCCCCAACTGGGTTCCTAAAATCAATCCAGTTCTTCCTCACACTAAAGTCTGAGTGGGTATTAAATTTGAAGAGGATCCATGAACTTTTGTTTGAGTTATGTCCAGAAAACAGTGTTTTTCATTGAACAAAGCGCCCCCTGGTGTGTAAATTTCGAACTACTAGATTAAATCGCGATGTTTGCCGGAGAGATCTCCCCAACCCGATTCATACGCATCAAATTTGGACACGTATAAACAGTTGACAAATTACGGTCAGACCATTTTGGATATAAAGCTCCCCCTAGTGTCGGAAATATACAACCGACCTTTCCCAAAATCATTCCAGTTCCTCCTCGTACTAATGTCTATATGGGTTTAAAATTTGAAAATGATCCATGAAATACATTTTCAGTTATCGCGTTAGCACGAAGGATGTGCAGTAGCGGCGGGCGAGGTGATGACAATTCCATAACATCTCCGATTTTTCGGGGCTATAGTTAGCAGAACACAAACGATAGCTGACGGACCACCATGGGAAGGTAGTGACGACACATGTTATTTGGAGTTAATATGTATGTATCAAACCATAGATTACAACAAAACTGTAAATAATGAATCTGGAATCACTTACCGATGGCGTTCTTCAACGTTTCAAAGGTGATCTGTTCCGTCTGAGGACGCTACAGAGGACAAACATCAGACTGTCAGACGGACAGAGACATGAGAACCAGTTCACGCGACACAATTTTAGCTAAAAATGGAAAAAGGTTCCACTCAGACATTTACTCTCATTGCTTGAATCCAGCCACCTTCCTTAGAAGGAAGCTCTAGCAGCATGACGTCAAACCCCCAGAGCTTTGGACTCAATGTCTGACGTTTGGTCCTCCATGTCAGAAGTAAGGGCTAGTCGATAGCGTGAGACACCGCACATGCATTGGACAATGTTTTGGTCCATTTTGCCGCGATCTGGCAGCATATCAAAATATTAGCATGGGTTACGTAGTTTCTAGCTGATCATCTGACGTCATCTGAGAGTAAGAATCTACCGGATGTCACGCGCTTTCTTCACTTTGAAAACATTTACAATGGATTTTCTTCTTCGCGTTTGCTGCTAGCCGCTACTAGCTTCATTTCATCACTTCCGTTCCGAGTCATAAACCTGACTCATAATCAAAACGTGACTCCCGTCCCCCGTTTATACAGATGTCGGTCTCACTGGCTGTTACCATGTCGACTTCTGTCCAAGAGGCGGGCCAGCTCGGACCCCCATTACGTCTCCACTGCTGAACAAAGACAGCATGCTGAGCAAAAGGGGCTTTAGATGGACAAGTACCTGCTCGGTGTCAGGACAGGACTCTCGGTCGATGTCTATCTGCAGAGAGATGACATCCCCAACACTCTTCCTCTTAGTCAGACGATCCTCATCTGAAACACAGTACTATGAGTACACAGAGTACACGCTGCTTCAGGGGGTCTACAGTTCTCAAACAGTTGATTCAATCATCATTGAATAAAGACTTTGTTCTGTTGCGTGTACCTGATAGCTGAGGTGTGTATGGCGTGTTGAAGCGTTCGACGTGAGCACCGTAGCTGCTTCCTGTCAGCGCCTCGCACATCTTCGATTGGACGAACAAAAAAGCTTCGTCAACCTGTAGCTCACCTTCTGGTAGTCTGGCACAAACAAACAAACAAACAAACAATGTTATGGTGGTGGCTGTACTCACCATCAATGGTGGTGAGTACTTCCTGAGATGGAAGCATCCAGCGGTCATCCAGGATTCATAGAACCATAGTTACATAAGTAACTCTCGTTTTCTCCACTACATTTATAAGATATGACATCTGTAGTTACGTTACTTAAGGTTGATAGCTATGCTGATGACACGCGCCTGTATATTAAACTTGACCCTGATGATGATGATGATGATGATAATGTCCTTCGTAGCCTCGCTACCAGGAGGGTTGCAGTAAAAACATTGGATGAACAATAACTTTGTGTTCTGCATAAAGAGAAAGCTGAAATACTTGTAGTCGGTATTTGTGAATGTTTTTTTTATCATTTATATGAATTTCTGAAAACTTAAAGATAGACATGAGCTGTTTTCTTTTTTAAATATCATGAGTTTAGCCCGATAGCTAAAAGTCTAATCTTAACATGAACAGTTTGTTCTGATTGAAGACATGGTTGAGTCAGAGACATCTAACATCCACCGTCTGTCTACCTGGGTTTGTCACAGAACACATCTTCAGGCAGCAGGTGTGCCGCGTTCTTCTGACGACTCGCTATGACCTGCACACACACACACACACACACACAAAAAACAAACGAATTATGCAAACACACTTCCTCCATTACTTTTTCACACACTCTGGGTGTCTTCACCTGTGTGACATGTTGGCGGAGCAGCGGAGGCGGACCAAGATGAGACAACATGCCCAGGAAGGCGGCGCAGACGGCATGAACGCCACAGCGGTTAAACGCCGTCAGACACTCGTGAGTGGACAACGCCAGCTCCTGATCAGCCAATCACAAGAGAGAAACAGTTCAGAGGGAGGGTCATCATGATTTTTGTCATTCTCGTTATAGAAGGTCTGTCTACCTGCAGAGCAAGGACCAGTCGCATCAGGTCCACCAGCACCTCCTCGTTGGCTAGCTCCACACTCAGCACAGCCATCAGGCTGACGAGGGCCCGGTAATGGCTCCGCCCACTGCTTTCCTCCTTGCAGGTCAGGTAGACGTGTCTGTAGAGACGCTGAGCATGCTGCAGGTGGGAAGCGATAAAGAGTTCTTATCATCCGAAGATCTGAGGAGAATCTTTCTTTCAGAAACAGCATTAACTGTTTTTTTTTATTTTAATCAGTTTATGTTACAGAAGCTCCTCTGTAGGATCAGACAGCGGGGACCCGCCTTCATTCCACATGTGCGTCAACAACCCCTGGGAGCCATGACCCTGCTGCCGGTTCACCGGTTGTCCCAGGCTCCCATGATGCTGTTCAGGCCATCACAAAAATAAAACTGTCTTTCTAATTTTGGGACTTTCTTAATCTCAAGTGGCATGGCTGGCTCGCTGGAACCAAACCACGGTTCAATTTGATCTGAACCAGGACTGCCTCTTTTTTTTGGGACCAAAATCCACCTATTTGATCCGTACTTTGCTCCAGAAGAGGTTTCACACTTGGAATTTTGAGGCCCGGGTCAAACTGAAATGTCCCAAAGACCGGACCAAACGATGCAGGAGTGACTGCGTCCTTAAATGAAAAAATTATCCGTTTTTTTTCTCACCTTCCTGATGAACAAGCTGTCCTGCCGAGAGCATCTGTCCTCCTTCAGCTCCAACACAGAGACGTCAAACGTCACGCTGTGGACACACAGGACATTCAGCCAACAACAGGTCTTCATGCAGTGACCTCTGTCTGCCAGTAGGTGGAACCAATTCACCTTTATGTCTATCTAGACCTGACTACAGATTGATCTTTGGGCCCATGTTATTTCTGTGGGGGTATTTCAGTGACCTGGAGGCGTCGAGTCTGGCGGCGTTGCGTTGTCTGTCCAAGAGTGAGGTGAGGATGGAGAGAACCAGCAGACGGATCTCGGGGTCCTCCATCAGAGTGAAGGACAGAAGGGGCTCCAAGAAGGATGAGGGCAACGCCGTCAGCAGATTACTGCTCTCGTAACGTTCCGACACCTGAGGCGGGAAGGAGACAACGTCTGTACGATCCGAGGTTTTGGTTATAGAACCTAAGAGCTAGAATCTAGTTTGTTCAGAAGTTTGTTAAGAAATTTGGTAGTTCAGTCTGAAGTTTTTGTCAGGACTTAAGTCAGCGGTTAGAAAAATAAGTAGTGACGGTCAGCAGGTACTGAGTCCAGTTTCTGGGTGGGTAGTTTGAAGGCTGTTGGTAGTTAAGTCAACAGAACTCATAACTGGTTGGTTGTTTGTTAATCTGTTTAAATTTGATTCAGATTAGAACAGTTGAGGAAAAAAATTTTGATAATTATTTCGGTAGTTTGGTGGTAGTTTACTGGGTATTTTAGTAGATCAGAAGGTGTTTCGGCAGTAAATAGTTAGGTAGTTTGGAACTGTAACTAGTTCAGTCAGAAGATGTCAGAATAGTTTGGTAGTTCTACAAGTGGTTATAAGACAGGTAGTTTTAACTTTAACTCCGTAGGTAGCTCAGTAGTTACGTAGTTTGGGACTGTGAGTAGTTGAGTTAGAAGTATGTGGATAGTTTGGTAGTTCTATAAGTGGTTATAAGATAGGTAGTTTTAACTTTAACTCTGTAAGTAGTACAGTACTTAAGTATTTGGGTACTGCATTTAGTTTTGTTAGACTTTAAGTGGGCAGTTCGGCAGGTAGGTCGTTCATTAGGCTGATAATATATAGGTAGTGTGGTAGGTAGTTTAATAGTAGTTAGTAGTTGGCGGTTAGGCATGTCTGTAAGTGGGTAGGTTGTATGGAACTGTAGGTAGTTTATTCAGAGGATTTGTAGGTTGGCTCTTAATTCAGTAGGTAGTTCGGCAGGTAGGTAGTTCATTAAGCTGATAGTATATTAGTAGGTAGTTTATTAAGAGGATCTGTGTATTGTTTGTGAGTTCAGTACGTAGTTTGGTAAGTTGGCAATTTGGTGGTAATTCAGGGTGTAGTTCAGAAGTTGGGAAGTTTGGTTTTTAAGGCCAATGGATGTATTGGTAGGTAGTTATGCAGGTTTTTTTGTACTTGAGGTAGTTCATTTGGTATATATATATATATATAGTTTGGTAGTTCATGAGATAGGTTGGTAGATCAGTTAGTAGTTGGATAGTAGTTAATAGTCACCTGTAGTTTGTGTAATAAGGAGATTGGTTGGCACGTAGATGAAGATAGAGACTAATCCAGACTGATCATTTCATTGAAACTGTCGCGCTCCAGCTGAAGCAGCAGAATTGAAGGAAGGTTGAGAAGAGAACTCACCTGGAGGAGGGACTTCAGCAGCATCACCTGGATCATCCTGCTGCCTTCAAACCTGAGATGGATACGCACACACGCAGGTCAGGACTTTCAAGTGCGATGATTTGTGAACATTCAAAACATGAGGATATGATTTGTACCCGGCATTGGGTGATCCCAGGGCAGGGTAGATCCCAGGAACCGGGATCTTCCCCATGATGAAGAGCATGACCTCTGACCTCTGGTAGATGGGGAGCGTATTGGCAAAAGATCCTGGACAGATCGGGCAGATTTAGATCAAACTTCAAAACTACCTATATATACACCTGTGGCTCCAAACCTATGGTCTTGATCACGGCGTCCTGCAGCGTCTTCTCTTCACTCGAGGTTGTTTTGTGTTTACCGCCGTTGTCATAGTAACCGGTCAGCTGGTAATCGACGCTCTGCCTGAGCTGTCGCAGTAAGGTGTTGAACACCTCCAGCACCGTGGGACCTAGAAGCCACATTTGCAGAGATAATCAGAAACCACACAACAAGTAGGTACGTATAGAGGACCAGGGGTCCCAGACTGACCTACAGAACCAGTAGCTTCTATGACGGCAGCTTCGGACAGGACTTCTACGATCCCGGCTCTGACCGAGGCTGGACTCCTGCTGTTAGCGTCCAGGTGACCTAACAGCTGCTGGATCACCAGGTGTGAATGCTGCGACTGGGGGAGTTAACGCAGAAGACGACACAATCACTTACGATCGAAAGTGAGTTTTTCAAAAAAAATAAGTATATTAAATAACATTTGAGTTAACTTAAAACCAAATCAATCAGTTAGTAGTGCTAGTACAACAACGAGGGGTCAGTGGTGTACTACGCTGTAGGTAGTAACAGTATTTTTGTTGGGTTGTATTTTTTTCTTACTAACCTGGATGGAATACATTATGATCTTAAAACAGTGAACAGCAAAACTCCGTCCTTCCCAAAGACTGTGACTGTCCAGGTGCCTGAAAACAGAAAAAACTACTGATATATCTGCTACTACAGACACGATTACTACTACTACTACAGATACTTCTACTACTACTACTACTACTACTACTACTACTACTACTACTACTACAGATACTTCTACTACTACTACTACTACTACAGACACTTCTACTACTACTACTACTACTACAGATACTTCTACTACTACTACTACTACTACAGATACTTCTACTACTACTACTACTACTACAGACACTTCTACTACCACTACTGCTACAACATCATAAAAAACCCCGAATATCTCAACACCGCGAACTTAAAGCTGAAAGTGTTCATCAGGGAGATGAGTGAAGAAGAGCTGGACCAGAAGAGGGGGCCCCATACTTCTGTGGAGGTGAGCTCCATTACAGATTTTTTTTTGTAGAAAAGGAAGTTGTGCACAGGGAGATCAAAGTAAGATCTGTGCTCTGACTGATAAGTTTTATAGTATTCTGTGATACATTTACCCTTATTGCCAGCAGTTCTACTTCTACTACTACAACAATGACTACGAATTCTACTTCATCTATTACTACCGCTACACTACTACTACTGCCACCACTACTATTAACACTACTAGTACTACTACTGCTATTCCTACTTGTACCAGTTTTGCTAGTACCACTAATCCTAGTCCTATTACCACATCTAGTATTACTACTACTACCACTACTATTAAAATAACTAGTACTACTACTGCAACCACTACTCTTAACACCACAAGTACAACTACTACTACTCCTTTTTGTACAAGCACTACCAGTACCACTACTACTTCTACTACCACCACCACTACTACTTCTACTACCACCACCACTACTAATACTACTACTAATAATACTACCACTACTACTACCAATACACCAGTATTAACACTACTACTAGCACCAATACTCCTAAAACTCCTCCTCCTACTACTACTACTACCACTACCTCTACTACTACCACTACTACTACCACTACCACTACCACTACCACTACTACTACCACTACTACTACTACTACCACTACTACTACCACTACTACTACCACTACCACTACTACTACCACTACTACTACCACTACCACTACCACTACTACTACCACTACTACTACCACTACCACTACTACTACCACTACCACTACCACTACTACTACCACTACTACTACCACTACCACTACTACTACCACTACTACTACCACTACCTCTACTACTACCACTACTACTACCACTACCACTACTACTACCACTACTACTACTACCACTACTACTACCACTACCACTACTACTACCACTACTACTACTACTACCACTACTACTACCACTACTACTACCACTACTTACATCAGCACAGGTCTGATAGCGTTGTTGATGTGTCCATAAGCAGCTCGGCCCAACAGCTCTCTGAAACACACCTCAGTCTGCTCTGCTGGAGACTCACTGTACACACACACACACACACACAAACAGACACACAGACACACACACACACACACACGCACACACACACAAACAGACACACACACACACAAAGACAAACACACACACACAAACAAAGACAAACACACACACCAAAAACATTCAAATTCAATGTTAAAATATCAGATGGAAAAGTCCACCTCATTAATGGATGTATGACGTCTTAAGTGTTGTTTGGTGTGTTTGCCTGTTGGTGTGTGTGTGTGTGTGTGTGTGTGTGTGTGTGTGTGTGTGTGTGTGTGTGTGTGTGTGTGTGTGTGTGTGTGTGTGTGTGTGTGTGTGTGTGTGTGTGTGTGATACTGCATGTGTTTGTGTGTGTCTGTGTGTGATACTGCATGTGTTTGTGTGCGTGTGTGTGCGTGATACTGCAGGTGTTTACCTGTATGTGTGTGTCTGTGTGTGGGTGTGTGTGGGTGTGTGTGTGCGTGTGTAATGCTTCAGGTGTTTACCTGTTGGTGCGTGTGTGCGTGTGTGATGCTTCAGGTGTTTACCTGTTGGTGTGTGTGTGTGTCTGTGTGTGTGTGTGTCTTTGTGTGATACTGCATGTGTTTGTGTGTGTGTGTGTGTATGTGATGCTTCAGGTGTTTACCTGTTGGTGTGTGTGTGTGTGTGTGTGTGTTTGTGTGTATGTATGTGTGTGTGATGCTTCAGGTGTTTACCGGTTGGTGTGTGTGTGTGTGTGTGTTTGTGTGTGGGATACTGCATGTGTTTGTGTGTATGTGTGTGTGTGTGATGCTTCAGGTGTTTACCTGTTGGTGTGTGTGCGATGCTGCAGGTTGACCAGCAGGGCGGGGACGATCTGTTCCATGTGACGCGGCTCCCAGATGTTCACCTGCAGCTCGTCATCCACCGTCTTCCTGACCACGCCCTGCAGACCGCGGATCCCAGAGACACGGATCCTGACCACAAAACTCACACTTCAGTTACAAATGATGACCCTGTTTCTCAAAGTCAACCAGTTGACAAAGATCTCATACTCGCTAACATCATTTAACTCTGCTAAGATTAAAACAAATAAGGATTTTTTGGAAATGTTTTGAAATTTGCCACGTTTTCGACTTTATTCTCACATTATAAGACCTTTTGGTTTTTTTTAAAGTAGTAATTTACTCTTCTTTCCTTTAAGAGTCGCCACAACGGATCAACTGTTACCATCTTTCCTTGTCCTCTGCATCTTCCTTTGTCACACCAACCAACCGCATGTCCTCTCTCAACACATCCACAATCCTCCTCTTTGGTCTCTTCCTTCTTCTCTTGCCTGCAGCTCCATCTCCAGCAGCCTTCTACCAGTAGATCCACCCGTAGATCCACATTCACCAAAATGACTATTGAAGTCTGCTCCAACTCTATCATCCCTGGAAATACTTTCCATCTCTTCATCCAACTCACTCCGGGAATTCTCTTTCTCCTCCAACTCACAACGTTCGTCATCACACCTTCGGTTTCTATCGTCATACTCATCACTCTGTCCAACACCCTCTTCACCTTCGGAAAACTCTTCATATATTCCTCTTTCCGGGTCACCCATTTCTTCTCCCATCCACACCATGACAAAACACTTTTTACCCTCCTCCAATACTTCAAACCTGGCTGCCTTTCCACCTGGTTTCGTGTTCCACACACTGAACTGGTATAGGTTCGGTGTCGGTATCCGGGTTTCGGACCGGCACTGGAAGAACACTAGCTTGTGACTCCGTTAGTGGCGAGGTTGTAAATTTCAGCCATTATTTTCGTGATATTTTGACCTTTTCTCTTAAAAATTATAATTACATTCCTCTTATATTTTGTCTTTTGTTTCTTGAAAAATCTTGTTTTACTGTAAAATTTAGTTCTAAAGTTACGACTTTATTCTAGTAATGGTCTGACCTTTATCTCGTAAAATTATTATGTTTTTGCTCCTTAAATAATGGCTTTATTCCTGTAAAATCATGACATTTTTTCTTATAATAGTCTGATTCTGAAAATACAGCCTTATTTTTTTAATATTGTAGTTTCACTCTTGTAAAATAAAGGCTTTGTTTTTCTAATTTCCTATTTTTTTAATCTCTACTATGAACAGACCAGCAGGTATTAATGCACATCATTCCGGAAAACATTCAGACTGACTTGTTCCGGATGTCGAGGTCTTCGTGTTGAGAGTGACACATCTCACTGAAGCGAGACACGAAGAAGTCGTAGCTGCGATGGTAGGACGCCGTGTCCTCCTCAATGTTCGCAAACTTCACGAACTACGCAAGAGAAAACACGGAAACGACATTACAGTGTTACATAATCAACAATACAAAGTATTGACTGCAAGGGTATATCCCCGAGGTGTCAGAACATTAGAACTGACCTTTCCCAAAATCATCCCAGCTCTTCCTCGCACTAAGGTCTAATTAGGCTTAAAATTTTAAAATTGATTGATTTTTCATTAAAAAAAACTCCCCCTAGTGATTAAAATATGAACTACTCGAGTAAAATACGATATTGGCAAGTTAGATCTCCTTAATTTGAATCACAAGCACCAAATTTGGACTAAATAAAACTAATGGATACAAAGTTATATCGTAAGAGCTGCGTTTTTTTTAAAAAAAGCTCCCTCTAGTGTGTAAAAATATGAATTATTTGAGTAAATCACGATGAATACTAGACAGAGATGTTGATTCATGATCACCAAATTTGGATTAAATCGGACCAACGGTTGAGAAATTATGGCCTGACAATTCCGGAGATGAAGCTCCCCCTTGTGTTGGAAACATACAACTGACCTTTCCCGAAATCTTTTCACCTCTTTCTCGTACTAATGTTTACGTGGTTAGAAAATTTTAAAATGATCAATGAAAAAGATTTTTTAATTATCGCGTTAGCACGGACTTTCTTCAGCGGCTGCGATAACGATTCCATAATATCCCCGACTTTTCTGGGGCGTATATAACAAGTACAGGAGAGAGAGGGTTGAGATGAATAGAAACACAACATAAAAATATCTGCAGGAAAAGAATCTATCCAGCTGCTGTTAGACCGACCGATGATCCCTGCTTACAGCGGATTACAGAGTACATAAATCGATGTATGACATAACAATAATCTCTGGGCTACATGGTAAAGTATGAGGAATATAAGGAGACATCAACGTAACTAAGATTAAAATAATGATTATTATAATCATGCGTAGGACCTAAACAAATGAAGGCGTTCAAGTTGACTTTTGATCGTTGACTCCATGCTTGTGCGCCAGAAATTAGCCAAGCGGTCTTATTTTGACGTATTGTGTTTTCTTGTACATTTTTTTTTTTTACATTGTAAAGCGCTTTGGAAAACCCTGGTTGTTTTTTAAATGTGCTTTAGAACTAAAGTTTGATGTGACGTGACTTCATGACCACCATTACCTGGTAATCCCACTTTTCTGCTACTTAAGAATCTTGTCATTCAAGTACGTCAATAAAGTAACATATTCTTCCCTTTTTCTTCTTTCTTCTCGTTTCCTTTCATTTATTTTTAATCTTTTTCTACAATTTGAAAATACATTATGAATATCACTGAATGTACTGTTTAAAAAACAATATTCCCCCGGATTGAACCCCTCAAATTAAATGTGAAGTTAATTCCACAGTATTTTATTTAAAGAAAAAAAAAAACTCTATTAAAATGAGTAAATTTAGAACGAGTAGATTAAAATTAAAAATACCAAATTGGGACTAAATCCGACCAACGGTTGAAAAGTTATGTCCGGAAAACTGTTGTCGATAAAGCTCCGTCTTGTGTCAGAGTTTAAGAACTTACATTTCCCAAAATCAACCCAGTTCTTCCTCGTTCTGAGGTCTATTTAGGTATAAAATTTGAAAATGATCTGTGGAATGTTTTTTGAATTATGTCCAAAAAACAGTGTTTTTCATAAAAATAAAAAAAACCTCGGACGAGTAAAGTGTAAAAACATGAATATGAACACGTCCTGGGACGCGTATTTGCAATAACTATATGCAATAATAATAGTTGATCAACAAATGTTGTGTTTTATTCGGGGAAAAAAACTTGGAATATTTGCCGCATTGATCGACTTCATCTCTTCTTCTGCGGTTTGCTTTGCCGACAAACCAACGGCTTTTTGATTAATTTTTCGTCCAGCACAAGTAAAAGTATGGCGTGTCGTACGTACGGAGCTGGTGGCGAGGACGTGGAGGTGCGGCCTGTCGGCCTCCAGCAGCAGACGCAGCGTGCTGAGGAAGCTCTCCACCAGCAGGTTGATGCTCTGGCAGTGACAGGCCAGCAGCAGCTGCTCCATCGCCTCCATGGCGATGCACACGTAGCTGGACAGCAATCACACTCCAGGTAAATAGACGCCGAGTGAGGGTGCGTGTCGTCGACGTTACCGCTGTTGTGTGTACTGACCCGTATCGGTGGCGGTTCAGCTCCCTGGTCAGCCGCTCTGACAGGTAGGCGGCGATGCGGTCCAGCTTCTCAGGGGCCGACAGGGCGAAGAAGGTCAGTTTCTCCATGTTTGCTTTCACCAAGCCATCCTGAAAAACACAAATGTTACCGTGTATCCGTGTTTTATGCAGAAACGTCAAAGATTTTAATTTCATTCATTTATTTATTATTGATTCCAAATAGTTTGGACTTTATTTCACAAAGTTGTGGATGGATTTTGAGTAGGCCCTTCTTTGGAAAGATGCACATTTAACTGGATTTAGATGCAAATTTATACCAATTTGTAGAAATGTTTTGCGAGTTCTGAGATCCAATCCACCCGTGGACCTGGTGAGAGGTTCGCCTATTCTGCTCATGATTGCGTGGGTTCACACCAGGTGCTACATCTTCCTCTCACAGTCCAGAAACTTGAAACACAGGTGAAGTTGCTCTAAGTTGCCCATGAATGTGAGCGGGAACGCTTATTTCCTTCTCACCAAAGGTCAGCAGGTATAGGTTCCAGCCCTCCGCCACCGTTAAGAGAAGAAGTGATCACAGAAAATGGATGCAAGCATCCTCCATGCCTGCATCCAATAATAAGCCATGCCCACTTATTAGTTGATTTATCCCTGGACTTACTCAGAAACTATTGAATGGATTTACACTAAACGTTTTGTGTGGACTGACCTTTTAACCAAATGGGATTGTAAAGTTACTGTGTGTGTGTGTGTGTGTGTGTGTGTGTGTGTGTGTGTGTGTGTGTGTGTGTGTGTGTGTGTTTGTTTACTTCAGGGTCTTCTGGGAAGATATTATCAACCAGTCTCTTGTATCGAGGGCGTAGCGCCCAGCAGCAGCCGCACAGACCTGCAAACACACACACACACACACACACACACACACACACACACACACACACACACACACACACACACACGCACAGACACAACACACACACATAATCCATCATTTTGGATACTCAATTCATAATAGCATTCAAGTAAATAAATAAATAATCGAATAAATGAATGAATGTCCCCGTCTGCTGTCTTTCATCATTTTATGACATTTGATCAACTCTGGATGTTCAGAGTGTAAAAGGTTTCAGGAGATTAACAGACATGAGATCCAACAATGATCAACTACCAACCCATGATACACACACACACACACTCACACACATACACACACACACACACACTCACACACATACACACACACACACACACACACACACACACACACACACACACACACACACACACACACACACACACACACACACACACACACACACACACACACA